>RJWJ010044540.1:0-12114 GCA_004363605.1 Indri indri | reverse complement strand
CCTCAGCCTCCCGAGTAGCTGGGACTACAGGCATGTGCCACCATGCCTGGCTAATTTTTTCTATATATTTTTAGTTGTCCAGATAATTTTATTTCTATTTTTAGTAGAGATGGGGTCTCGCTCTTGCTCAGGCTGGTCTTGAACTCCTGAGCTCAAACGATCCTCCCGCCTCGGCCTCCCAGAGTGCTAGGATTACAGGTGTGAGCCACCGCACCTGGCCATTTTCCTCTTTTTTAACGCTGAATAATATTACATTGTGTGTATGTCTCACATTTTTGTTTTAATCCATTCATCTATTGATGGACACTTAGGTTGATTCCATAGCTTGGCTACTGTGAATAGTGCTGCAATAAACATGGAGTGCAGATATCTTTTTGAGATACTAATTTCAATTCTTTTGGATATATACCCAGAAATGTTATTGGTAGATCATATGGTAGTTCTAGTTTTAGTTTTTTGAGGAACCTCCATACTGTTTTCCATAATGGATGTACCAATTTACATTCCTACCAATAGTGTACAAGGGTTTCCCTTTCTCTACGTCTTTGCCAATACTTGTTAACTTTTGTCTTTTTTGATGATAGCCATTTTAACAGGTGTGAGGTAGCTAATTTTGGCTTTGATTTGCATTTTCCTGATGATTAGCGATATTGAACATTTTTTTTTTCTTTTTTTTGAGAGAGAGTCTCACTCTCTTGCCTGGGCTAGAGTGCTGTGGCATCAGCCTAGCTCACAGCAACC
The DNA here is from genome assembly GCA_004363605.1 of Indri indri. Lineage (NCBI taxonomy): Eukaryota > Metazoa > Chordata > Mammalia > Primates > Indriidae > Indri > Indri indri. The sequence goes on along the minus strand of RJWJ010044540.1, from coordinate 11,373 downwards.
TCAAACTCCTGGGCTCAAGCCATCCTCCTGCCTCAGCCTCCCAGGTAGCTGGGACTACAGGCATGCGCCACCATGCCTGGCTAATTTTTTTCTATTTTTAATTGTTTGGCCAATTTCTTTCTATTTTTAATAGAGACGGAGTCTTGCTCTTGCTCAGGCTGGTCTTGAACTCCTGAGCTCAAATGATCCTCCTGCCTCGGCCTCCCAGAGTGCTAGGATTATAGGCATAAGCCACTGCGCCTGGCCGATATTGAACATTTTTTCATATACCTGTTGGCTATTTGTATTTTTTTTTTTTTTTTGATAAATGTCTATTCAGATCTTTTGCTCATTTCTTGATTGGGTTATTTGTTTTCTTGCTATTGAGTTGTTTGAGTTCCTTACATATTTTAGATATTAGGCCCTTATTAGATATATGGTTGGCAAATATTTTCTCTTATTCAGTAGATTGTCTCTTCACTCTCTTGATTGTTTCCTTTGCTATGCAGAAACTTTTTAGTTTGATGCAATCCCATTTGTCTGTTTTTGCTTTTGTTGCCTGTGTTTTTGGTGTCATATGCAAAAAATCATTGCCTAGACCAATGTCACTAAGCTTTTTCCATAGGTTTTCTTCTAGTAGTAATTTCATGTCTTATATTTAAGACTTTTATACATTTTGAGTTGATTTTCATATATGGTGTGAGATAAGAATTCAATTTCATTCTTCTGAAGGGTATCCAGTTTTTCCAACACCATTTACTGAAGAGATTGTCCTTTCCACATTGTGTATTTTTGGTGCCTTGATTGAAGATCAATTGATCATAAATGTGTGGATTTGTTTCTGGCCTCTCTATTCTGTTCCATTTGTCTATGTGTCTGTTTTTATGCCAGTACCATGCTGTTTTGAAATCAGGTAGTATGATGCCTCCAGCTTTGTTCCTTTTGCTCAAGATTGCTTTGTCTGTCTGGGGTCTTCTGTGGTTCCACGTGAATTTTAGAATTTTCTATTTCTGTGAAAAATGCCATTGGAATTTTGATAGGGATTGCATTGACTCTGTAGCTCACATTGGGTAGTATGGACATGTTAACAATATTAATTCAATATTAATTCTTCCAACATGGGATATCTTTTCATTTATTTGTATCTTCTTCAAATACTTTCATCAGCATTTTACAATTTTCAGTGTACATGTCTTTTGCCTTCTTGTTTAAATTTATTCCTAAGTATTTTGTTTTGATAGTACTGTAAAATGGGATTGTCTTTTAAATTTTTTTTCTAGATAGCTCATTGTTAATGTATAGAAATGCAACAGATTTTTGTATGTTGATTTTGTACCATATAATCTTACTGAATTCGTTGTTATTAGTTCTAACAGTTTTTTCGTGGGGTTTTTAGGGTTTTCTATATATAAGATCATATCATTTGCAAACAGAGATAATGTCACTTTTTCCTTTCTGATTTGGATGCCTTTTATTTATTTTTCTTGACTAATTGCTCTGACTAGGACTTCTTGTACTATATGGAATAAAAGTGACAATGGGCATTCTTGTCTTATTCCTGATCTTAGAGGAAAAGCTTTCAGCTTTTTACCACTGAATATGTTAGCTGTGGGCTTATCATTTATGGCCTTTATTATGTTGGAGTACATTATTTCTTTTTTGTTTTTGAGGCAGAGTCTCACTCTCTTGCCTGGGCTAGAGTGCCATGGCATCAGCCTAGCTCACAGCAACCTCAAACTCCTGGGCTCAAGTGATCCTCTTGCCTCAGCCTCCCAGGAAGCCGGGACTACAGGCACGTGCCACCATGCCCGGCTAATTTTTTCGATTTTTCGTTGTTTGGCCAATTTCTTTCTATTTTTAGGAGAGACAGGGTCTCACTCTTGCTCAGGCTGGTCTCGAACTCCTGAGCTCAAACGGTCCTCCTGCCTTGGCCTCCCAGAGTGCTCGGATTACAGGCGTGAGCCACCGCACCCGGCCTTGGAGTACATTATTTCTATAACTAATTTGTTGAGAATTTTTATCATGAAAGGATGTTGAATTAATTTTGTCAATAATTTTTTGCATCTATTGAGATGATCATATGATTTTTATCTTTCATTCTGTTAATGTCATGTGTCATATTGATTTGCTTATGTTGAACCATCCTTGTCTCCCAGGATTAGGACCTACTTGATCATGGTGCATGATTCTTTTAATGTGCTGTTGAATTCAGTTTGCTGTATTTTGTTGAAGATTTTTACATCTATTTTATCAGGAATATTGACCAATAATTTTCTTTCTTTGTAGTGTCCTTGTCTGGCTTTGGTATCAGGGTAATGGCCTTGTAAAATGAGTTTGGAAGTGTTCCTTCCCTTCAATTTTTTTGGAAGGGTTTGAAAAGGATTGGTATTAATTCTTTTTTAAGTGTCTGCTGGAATTCACCAGGGAAGCCATCAGGTTCAGGGCTTTTCTTTGTTGGTAGGTTTTTGGCTATTGATTCAATCTCCTTACTAATTATCGGTCTGTTCAGATTTTCTATTTCTTCATGATTCAGTCTTGGTAGGTTATATGTTTCTAGGAATCTATCACTTCTTCTAGGTTATTCAACTTTTTGTTGTATGATTGTTCATAGTGGTCTCTTATGATCCTTTGTTTTTCTTTGGTATCATTTGTAATGTCTTCTCTTTCATTTATAATTTTCTTTATTTGATGTAACAAACTCATCTGCCAAATCAACTAGTTAAAAAAATTTGAATCTTCTCTTTTTCTCTTTGTCTACCTAAAGGTTTGCCAATTTTGTTTACCTTTTCAAAAAACCAACTCTTAGTTTCATTGTTTTTCTAGTGTCTGTTTAATTTACTTTTACATTCATTATTCATTATTTTCTTCATATAGGGCTCACCTGAAGCTTGGATCCACAGAGGCTGACCTGGTGCTTGGGTCCAGGGGAATGGGCTTAGTTCTGAGTCTGCAAGTGCCGGCCTGGTGCTGAGGTTTACCAGAGTGGCACTGGTGCCTGGATCTATCAGGGTTGGTCTGGTGCCTAAGTCCACGGGGCAGGGCTGCATCCTGGAGCCTTGGGATGGGCTGGTACTAGGGCTCACTGGAGGGGGCTTGGTGCTAAGTTTTATGGCAAAGTTAGGTTCTCAACGTCCCTCTTTTTTCCCCCATGTGGAGGGTATCTCTCTCCATACTGTGCTGTGCTGAGTGAGAAAGGGGAAGGGGTAACTTGGGTAATATGAAACTGTTCTCCCTATCTTCTTCAATGTGTATTTTCTTATTTCTGTGCTCCATCTAGGTACTATATCTCCCAGCTGATCCCTTAGTTCTTGTGAAGGTATTCTTGTGTGTGGATGATTGTTTGAATTGATGCTTCTCCAAGGGGATGAGCCCTGGAAACTCTGATTCCACCATCTTGCTAACATCCTCCCTTTATTTTTCCTTGCAATTTATTTATTGAAGGAATTGGCTTATTTGTTTGATAGAGTTTCCCACAGTCTGGATTTTGCTAATACGTTTTTTCATATTTCTTTGCAAGTTGGCATTTGAATCTAGAGGCTTCATCGGATTCCAGTTTGATTTCTTGGCAAGACCACTTCTTAGGTGATGCTTTGTTCTTCTATCAGGAGGCCTGTAGTGTCAGAATACCTCCATTTGTGATACTAGCAGCTGTTTATGATCATTGTTTAGGTCTACACAATCCAATGTGGTAGCTGTTAGTCACATGTAGCAACTTAAATGTAAATTAACTTAAATTAAATAAAATTAAAGATTTAATTTCTCTGTTACAGTAATCATATTTCAAAGTCTCAGTAACCTCATGTTACTAGTAACTACTGTATTAGGGCAGATGTAGAACATTTCTATTGTCACAGGAAGAGGTACTGGACAGCACTGGTATAGATCTTCTCATTCATGAGGAGTTGTGATATGGTGCTACTCTAATATTCATTTTGTATTTATTAGCTGAAAAACTTCTATGGAGAGAAATTTCCCCATATCTACTATTTGATTATCTAGTGATACAGTTAATACAGGAAAAGCAGGATAAAGCTTAATTCTTTTCCTTTAATGAGCTCATATTATCCCATCCTCCAACAGTGAATAAATTAAAAAAATCATTACCCATTCATGAATTTAGATACATCTTCCTTCTTTCCTTCCTTCCTTCCTTGCTTCCTTCCTTCTTTCCTCTTTCTTTCTTTCTCTCCCCTACCCCCCCCACCATGTGCCTGTGCCCTCTCTCTATCCTTCCTTCCTATGTTCCTCCCTTCCTCACTCTCTTCATTCCTTGATAGACTAATTGCTCTTCATGGAAATGTCCTGATGAACAGAATACAGCTTTGGGCAAATGCTGCTTACTGTCTGTGGTGGACTGAATTATTGGTTCCAGTTTTCTTCCATCCATATTCTTTACCATAGAATTAAGTTTGTGGTTCCTCTAACTAAAAGGTGCAGTATGCCACCCACCGTTGACTTGGTCCTTGACCAGGGGACTTGCTTTGGCCAATGGGATTTTAGCAAATGTCAAGTAAGTAGGGACCTGAAATATGCTTGAGCAGTGGAGCTTGCTCTCTTGTGCTTCTGCCATGGCCATGAGAAGAACATGTGTCTCCCAGCCTGCTGCTCCCAGAAGGAGAAGGAGAAACACAGAATGTGAGCTGCCTTACCCGGCCGACAGAGTTGGGATCTGAAACAGAAGTTTACTGTTGGTGTGATTTCAAGGTTGTTTCTTTGCTTATTAATTAATTAATTAGTTTGTTTATAAATCATGCCATTGGGTGACATCTATCAATTTCCATACCAGCAATTGGTAGAGGTCATCTCAGATTAATGCGTCTTTCTTAGACAGTACTTTGCTATTCAAATTATAATAATTAAAACCATGCACTAGGGCGTTAGAGACTTTGAAGAACACAAATCAATTGTGATTTCTTCTTCCCTGGTAGATAATTCTTTTTTTTTTGGAGAGAAGATTACATCGATTTTGGTTGTGTGAGGGATGGTATCATCATGTTAGGTGAAAGCATGGTTTTTCTATTGTCTTTTTTTGAAGTTAAATATAGTTGAATGGGTATATACAGATGCCAAGTTGATGAGGAATGGACTTTGGTCGCTTTGTTCTATGCCAGCTTATCTAAGATGGAGCTAAAATTCTCAGAATTCCCTTCCCTGTATGCTTCTGAGTTGGTGCTGGCCACAAAAGACATTTTTGTATGAATCTGGAAGCCAGCAGTGAAGCAGAAGCTGTGTTTTTTTAACTCTCTGAAGGTGGGTTAGGGTTCTAGGCAGGTGGGAACACTGCCCATATTGTTACTTATGTGCTAGTTCACTTTGTGGTTGTGGGGCAGCAATCAGGCCTATGGCTCCTCCAGTTCTCAGAAGATCTCCCCTTCAGCTTTCTCTTGCAGGTTGCTCATGACATTGAAGTTGGAGATAGTAAGAGAGACATGGGTTCTAGTTCTCCATCAATTTTTCCTCACTCTTATCCACACTTAGCTTTTCTCCACTGGTTGACCTATAGCGACTATAGGCTCGACACTACAACTAGGTGATTCCAAGCCTTTCTGTAAGTCTTCTTGGATAGAATGCAACATTATCAACTAATCTTTTGTAGTCCCTCTTATATTTGCCTGCCTCTATAATGAACCTGAATTTATTGACCCACCTCTATGAAGTGAATGTTTGAGAAGAATTTTCTCAGTCTTGTCAATTTCCTTTGCTCATCAAAGTGCCCACAAATATCCCCTGCCTGTAGACTCTCTGTGGCCCACGGTCTGTTGAAGTAAAGCAGAATCTCAGTTCCCACCTTGGACTTGCTGAATCAGCACCTGCATTTTAATGTGATTCTCATACACATTGGAGTGTGAGAGGCACCAATCTGGACCTTGGCACTTAATCCACACTTGACCCTGGTCCTCTTCTTTGACCAGCAGATGTGAAGAGACCACACTAGCAAAAACAGCGGTGTCAGGAACAGGTGTGCACCCAAGGATCTACTCGCAACACTTTCACCATTCCCAAGTCCTGCCTGCACAGGAAGTTGGCCACTAAAGATAGGCTGCCTGTAGGAGAGGACACAAGGGCAAGCTGTTCAGCAGGGAGAAAAAGGGTGTAACAGGAAAGGGAGGAAAGCAAGTTCTGGGACTCCAAAAACCACAGTTTGTCTAGGTGCTACTTTCCCCCTTCTTTAGCATGTAGCTTTGTCATGAGACCTCTCTTTGCTGACTTCTTTTCCGTTTGCATTTTGCCCCATATTAAAATGTCACCATCTAAAACTTCTCCATGAATTAGAAAGTTTAAGTTGTCAGGGACTGAGTGTGCCTGTTTTCCAACAGTTTCTGGCAGTTCCTTGCTTTTATGGTGTAGTCATGGTGAAACCTGAGTCATCTGAAGATGGTGGCAGTGCCAAGGAGCAGGGGAAGGGAGCTGCAGACCAGCGAGGACCGCGAAGAGTTGGGGATCAGTAACTGTCGGGCACTGCAGGCCACCAACCTTCATTCCTGCAGGAGAGCCACCCCAACCCTAATTGTGTTTAGACAGATTGCTCCAAGCTTTACGGTTCTACTGACTATTTTCTGTAGCAAATGTGTTTAGAGATAGCCAAAAGTATAAAATCATCTTCCCAGTCAATTGTTTCTCAGGGTTCCAAGTAGCAACACCTAACTTTTGCACGGGCCAGAATTCTTTTCTTTTCTTCTTTTTTAAAGTTGAGAAACCAAAACATTTTCTTGGAGGGGAAAGCAGTGTATCTCAATTTTTGTTTTAAGGAAAAAAGTTTTTCTCTGTCCCCATTCACATACATTAAGCAAGTACACAGGAAATATGCCTGTTTGGCGCGCGAGTGAGTGTGTGTGTGTGTGTGTGTGTGTGTGTGTGTGTGTGTGAGTGTGTTTGCCATTTCTCAAATTCTGACTCACAGTCTGGAGGACAATGATTGATTTTTTTCCACTTCACATAGCTGCTATGAATTTCTCCTCACAAGGATGGGCCTGTTTGTTCACTGTGGGCATCGCTGGTAGAGCGCTAGTGTAAACAGCCCGAGGAGCCCGGTGGGCTGGGGAAGTGGGCGCCCTCTGTTCTGCGCGGCCAGCGGGGATGCTGGGGCCAGGTTGGGCTGACCGCGTTTGGAGACTGCTCTCTAACCCCCTGGATTTGCGATATTTGCCAAAGCAACGAGAAGCGCCATTGTGATGCGGGTGGGAGGGGTGGAGCCTCGAAGTCCTGTCTCAATTTAGATCTCTCACTCGGCTTGTAGTCGCGCCCATTTCAGATTACTAAACTCCAGAGTCAGGGGAAAAAATATTCAGGGAGGAGGTGGCAGGCCACGCCCTGCGGTGCCCGCGAATTTCCCCGGCAGCGGACGGTCGCCCAGGCAGACGCCGCCGAGATGCAGGGGCCCCCGCTCCTGACCGCTGCCCACCTTCTCTGCGTGTGCGCCGCCGCGGTGGCCGTGGCCCCCGGGTAGGGACGCGGGCGCGCGGGGGTGGGGCGCGCGGGCGGCGGGGGCCGCTCTGCCGCCCGGGCCGGGCTCCGGGAGGCGGCAGCTGCTCTGCGGCCGCGGGTGGGAGTCGCGCGGCTGCAGTCCCCAGCCCGGCACTGGCCCGGAGCTTTGACCGTAGGGCGCTTCAGCGTGGCTCTCCGTGGGACAGTTACCTTCTCCACTCATGAAGTTGATCACGCGCCTCCCTAGCCATAACAACTTTCTAAAGAGAATCATTTTATTTTTAGTTCACGTTGCCTCTGCCTTTTGCTTCTCAACTGTTTGCTCCCAAATAACGTACCTTCTTTTCTCAAAGACATCTGATGTATCTTTTCTAAACAGGATGTCTTAGCTTTGGCATTGCCAAATGTGGCTGAAGGGACTGAAGTATGGGTTTAGGTGCAGGCATCGTAGGAAGATAACTAATGAGAGCATCCAAATAGTGAAAAGCCTGAAGATTTTTGCAGTTGAGCCCTAACCCTTAGCTCCTGGCAGAGAAAGTTCTGCTTTGGTGACTTCTTTTATTCTCTGCTACACCTGGAAATTTCACCACTGGTATTTTATTTTCAGATGGTGTATTTCAATCAATGCTATTGGTTAGATGATTATTTTCTTGGGCGCATGCTCAAGCATAAAAATTTGTATAAAAAACAGGCAAAATCCTAGTTTTTTTTTTTTTAACCAAAACAATCACTCTGGATGAGGCTGTCTGTAAGGAAGAAGCTTAGAGCTATGAGCCAATAACTTCTGCATGCCCCAGTGTAAGCCATTTATTTACACCATGGCTCCTCCTGCGCTGTTTCCAGGAAATAATAACACAGGCCTTCCTCTAGTAGGGGGGCATGAATTACTGCATTAAAATTAATTTATGGGAATTATTGTTGTTTCAGTAGCATTTCGGTGCAATTTCTAAATAGAGCACTGGGGCGGTGTTAATTGGAATAACCACAATTGGCACAGTATGGAGCATCTATCTCATTATCTATGAAATTTGAAGGTCACAAAAGAATGGAGATATGAGGATAAGAAACTTTGTTTTTCTCTTGTTGGGGACTCTTTAGGTCCCAGTTTCTGGTGACAGCCCCAGGGATCATCAGACCCGGAGGAAATGTGACCATTGGGGTAGATCTTCTGGAACACAGTCCCTCGCAGGTCACTGTGAAGGCGGAGCTGTTCAAGGTGGCAGCAAACCTCACTGTGTCTGTCCTGGAAGCAGAAGGAGTTTTTGAAAAAGGTAAGATAAACAGTGTAGAGTCTTACCTTTCTGCAGTAATAACTGGAATTTGTTAATAAGCCACGCGTTAGGTAGCAGAACAGAGGAACCCCGAACTTGCAGTGGCTTACATAGGACACTTAATTCTCACTCATGTAAAGTCCCAAGTGGTGGGTGCTCTTCCAAGTGGAGATTCAGAGACCCAGGTTCCTTCCATTTTGTGACTCTGTGATCTTAAACATGCAGCTCCCAAGACTGCAGGAGAAGAGCATGGTGTTACTCATGTGGGAGGTTTTTATGGGCTAGCCTAGAAATAGCTCGTGTCAAGACTGCTCATATTCAGACGGCAAAGGAGGCTGGGAAATGTAGGCCGGCGTGTACCCCAGAAGAGGAAATGGGCGTAGTTAAAAGCTAGTCTCTGTCAGAAATCCAAATTTATTGGGTGCAGAGTATTTAACAAAATAGGCCTGTGGGAAGGAAAAGAAGAGCTACACAATAGTTGAAATCCAGTTTTATGGAATATTTCTTAGTTTTGAAAGTAGCAGGAAAAAAATAGCATGAAAACAGAAACCTTTATGAAAGAACTATACATCCCTTGTTTCAAGTTCGGGTTCTTACCTGGACCAGGATTAAATTGGGCCAATGAATGTCTTCTTATTCAATATTGAGGGAAAAATAATTTGGGGGGAAGGGGTAAATACTTAAATACCTAAACTTTTTTTCATTGAAATGAACATTTATCGTATTTTTTTTCTAATTGCAAAAGCGATATATGCTCAGTGCTTACAACTTGATAAACACTCGCAGTAAAGGAAATAAACCAAAATCACCTGTAATCCTATCACCCAAATATAAACACTGTTAACCAGAAGCATGTTTGCATGTTTAGTCAGAGGCTAGAAATGGACGCATAGCTTCCTGCAATGTTTTTTTTAAGAAAAATCATTTATGGGCACACAATGGAGGGTGGGTGGGATTTCAGAATAGTTCATTATGTAAATGTTTATTCTTTTCCAGCATAGAGAAATTAAAACCAGCATGAAATGAGATTAAAAATAAAAGTTCATCTACATTCTGTGGTTCTTTCCTCACTGGAAGTTGACTGGGTAGGTAAATTTGGATAGGAGCCAGGAAGAGATGGTGTGTACAGCGGCCAGGCCACTTCCTCATTGTTCTTCATAGGAACAATGTCAGGGAGGTGGGAGGTCTTGTTTCCCGGAAGAGGAGGTATAGGTTAGCCCTGAAGATCTGAGTTTGAATCCTAGCACTACTCTGCTACTTAGTTGTCTGATCTTGGGCAGGTTACTTAACTGCTCTGAGCCTAAGTTTCCTTATATGTAAAACAGAGGTAATGAAACTGACTTCCGAGGACAGTTACAAAGTTGAAAGCAGTATGTAGTACCTATTAGGCACTCAATATGCAACAACTGCTAATGTTATTAGTGTAATAATACTGCAGAGGAAGATGCAGAAAGTCTCATTTCCTTTTTACATGGGTATAGACCTCAACTTTTGTTATTAAACTGTCATTTCTGAAAATGAATAAATCCTGATCTTATGATAGTAAAGAAAAATTTGAAATACTAAATCACAGGAGACAATACTTAAGGTAGTTTCACATTCATTATTTATTCATTAAGAATTTATAATTTTGGCTCTATTAGTATGGCAGTTTTACATAATGCAGAAGTTCAGAATAACCTGGACATGGATGATTTTGATAAATATTTGGTCTTTGCTTTGACTTTTACATACTCTTATTCTAGAATTACTCCTTTATTGTCATTTCTGCAATCTCCGTTATCTCTCTCTCTTCTTTCTCTTTTCTGCAACAGATAGTACCTGCACTGGGGGTGCACGTTGTTGTGGCTTGGTTTTTAACTTTATTCTTAGATTTTTTTCTTTTGGGAAGAGAGTTCCTTATATGCCCCTGGGAAAGCTTAAGTGCTCAAGACTGGGTTGGACAGTGCTGTCCTGGAGCAACACGGATCTTTGAAGAAAAAGGAGGGAAAATGCCGCTTCTTTCATGGGCTGTTTTGGACTCTATTGATGTACAGTTTCATTGAAAATGCCATTTTAGCTGAGCGTGGTGGCTCACGCCTGTAATCCTAGCACTCTGGGAGGCTGAGGTAGGAGGATCACTTGAGGTCAGGAGTTTGAGACCAGCCTGAGCAAGAGCGAGACCCCGTCTCTACTAAAAACAGAAAAAATTAGGCTGGTGTGGTGGTGTGCACCTGTAGTCCCAGTTACTTGGGAGTCTGAGGCAGGAGGATTGCTTGAGCCCAGGAGTTTGGGGTTGCAGTGAGCTAGGCTGACGGCATGGCACTCTAGCCTGGAAAACAAAGTGAGACTCTGTCTCAAAAAAAAAAAAGAAAATAAACTGCCATTGCTAGGAGCACTCTCCTCTTTCAAAGGAGAATGTTACTCCATTAGCAGAGGCTGGGAGTTATTGTTCTCCGAGCAGATGCTTCCTGTGGAGTTAGAACTTAAGGATGAAGACGTTTCTTCCTCCTTGTCTTCACATCCTTTGCTTTATCTGACTTCTCCAGTTGTAACAATATGTAGGTAAATGATGACTTTCTAATCAGCTGGGTGTGGCTCGTCATAGGATTCACGTTTTTTTTTTTCCCATCACATAAGCACAAACAAATATTAATATAATAAATATATTTTAGATCTGATTGTTTCATCACTTTCTTTCTTTTTTTTTTTTTTTTTT
>RJWJ010044539.1:0-12143 GCA_004363605.1 Indri indri | reverse complement strand
CCAGATTGTGTTGTAGGAAGACCAGCAAAGCCCACACATGCAGCCCTGCCTTTCCTCCAGGACTTGTCCCTTCTCACCTCCCTCACCTCCTCTGTACCAGCCACTCGGGCCTTTTCTCTGCTTCTACGTATGGGCCAAGCTCGTCTGTCAAACAGCTTCTCCAATTGCTCTTTCCTAGGAGAGCCTGCCACCAGGTCCTCCCATGGCTCGCTCAGGTCACTGGGGCCTCTGCTGTAAGGTCAAACCCCCAAGGAGACCTTCCCTGACCACCCTGTAGGAGGCAGAATTGTAGCCCTGACAGATGCCCATGTCCTAATCCTTGAAATTTGTGAATATGTTACCTTACAGGGCAAAAGAGGCTTTGCAGGTGTGATTAAGAATCTTGAGCTGGGAAAATTACCCTGCATGATTGGACTGGGCCTGGTGTAATCACAAGGGTCCTCATGACAGCATGAGAGTCAGAGAGAGATCTGAAGATGCTAGGCTGCTGGCTTTGGAGATGGGGAAACGGGCAATGAGCCAAAGAACACAGGCAACTTATAGAAGCTGGAAAAGCATGGAAAGTCCCCCCTACAGCCTCCAGGGAAAATGTAGCCCTGTCAACATTTCGATTTTAGCCCAGTGAGACTCATTTTGGACTTTCGACCTCCAGAACAGTAGGATAATAAATTTGGGTTGTTTTAAGCCACTAAATTTATGATAATTTGTTACAGCAGCAATAGGAAATTTAAAAATAACTTCCTCTCCCCAGTCTTCACCAGGTTACTTTCAACACGCTCACCCTGCTTGACTTTTTTCTTGATAGCATTTACCACTATAGAAAATTGCATTGCTTTCTCATCTGCTTGTTTGCTTATTCATCTCCTGCAGTAGAATGTAAACTCCATGAGGGTGTAGACTTTGTATTGTCCACCTCTGGATCTCTCATAGATAAAAGATTACCTGGAGAGAGTAGGCACTCAATGGCTTTGGAATGAATGACTGGATGAATGTGTAACTTAATACAGATGCATCCAAATTATGAATATGCAACATAATTTGGATGCTTGTGGAGTTGTGTGTGTGTGTCATGTATATGTATGTATGTGTGTGTGTATATGTGTGTGTTTGTGTGTATACAGGTATAGTAGTCAGAACAGAGTAAAAGGAGCAGCAGATAGTCATAGTGGGTGTAGCAATAGTAGCAGTAGCAGTAGCAACAGTGTGGAATTTGACCTATTTCTGTGGTGAAGCAATGGCTTTGATTGATAATAGTGAAAATACATCAATATTTCATGAAAGCTTTTGATTAGACTCATATGAAAATGTCCTCCATATATAAGTTCAGAATTGTTCAGGACAATGCTGTTATTGTCCTTTCACTAACACACTCAAATGAAAGGTCCTGCCCACGGGGCAATTAGCAATACTTCACTGTCCACACAAGAATTGCATACATTGACAAATTTCCCCAAATTATGAAGCTAAAGAAGTCAATCTAGTTGTGATTAAAGCTGTAACGAAAAATTAACTCCCAGAAAAATTTAGGTCAATATTTAAACTCTACGTTTGTAAACCAAAAAAAAAAAAAAAAAATGGTTCCCATATGAAAAAATAATAGAGAAAAAAGGCAATTAAAAAGTTGAGAATTTAATTGGTACCAGAAATAGACCTTAAAAGAGTTATAGGCCCAATTAGTAAATTGGATCTCAGTTGACGTTTCTGTTTCTAGTGTAATGGTGTATTTATTTAACTGCCTTGAGAGGTTCTGTGCTCTTGGAAAACAATCATTTTCTTTAAAATACTAATGACCTTTCAAAGAAATAAAAGGATAATCTGTAACTTCTTTGAGATCTCTGTGAACCGTGTCACTGTTCTGGCCACCTCAAATGAATCCTAGTGTCATGCGTTAAATCAATTTGCGTCATTCACTCATCACTCCACGATCTGGGCAGCAGGGATTCAGACGCAAAGGCACGGACCTTACTTTTAGAATCTCACAAATGAAACAGCCTGCAATAACACAGTACGATACAGATCAACTGGACAGTGTTGCCCAGCCCTGGGGTGGTACGAGGGAAAGAAGGGTAGTGAGGGATCAAGGCTTTTTGGAGGAAGTAGGAAGTAGGAGATATCCAGGGAAAAGGGGGTGTGGTGAGGGGTGCAGTAGAAACATTCAGGGAGGGCTGGGAAGCATGGGAACCCCCAGCTCTGTGGGAGACACCCAACAACACCCTTCAGCTTACTGTTCTGATTTTTTTCTCTACTTATGATATGTGGGGTTGTATTGTATTCTTTTAAGATCTCTCAGCATAAACATATACAGGTCTAGTGCATTCACCTTGTGTTGTTAGTATTTCCACATCTCAATTGCTCATATTTTATTTATCTTTTTTCCTATTTACATTTAAATTGCTTTGATTGCTTTGTTTTGTCTTTGCTATTACAGCAATGCTGCTATTTCCACCAGTGGGTAGTAAATATTCTCACCACTACTCTTTATGCACACATGTAAGAAATTTTATAGGGCCATATGTTTAGAAGTGGAAATATTGAGTTTTAGCGTGTGTAAAAATTCAACTTTGATATTTCTAGAATGTTTTCCAAAATGGTTGTACCAATTCACACTTCCCCCACATTGGCATATTGTTTGTTCAATAAGTGGTATATATTAAGATTGGGCACATTTTATTCATATCTAACCAGTATATAGAACGGAAGACACCAAATTTATGGTCATCAAACAAATCTATCTTTAAATTTCTCCAAAAATGTTTAAAGGCTGCTTTCTAAAAACTATCTAAAAGAGAATTACATCAGAAATTCCTATAAACCTTCAATCAAAGAAGTAAATAATTTAAATTATATAGAATTAATTGACATGAAATTTCAACTATAGAATCAGAAGCATTGGTGAATAGATATTATAAATTCTCAGTTAGTCACAGTGCAAGGGTGAAGCAAATCCATAGAAAATTTTCAGTCAGTATTCCAGACCTCTTTTCCAATAATTTCTTACAAGAACTACTAGAAAGATGCCAACATTCACGGATAGGTGGATAGAAGGGATGAGTTTGCTTCACCTTCCTTAAAATACCAACTTCTTTCAAAAGTTCTTTTAAAGAGCACAACAACCAAAAGAAAGGAGTAAACTGTGAAAGAGACTGCACAACCCACAACTCAGATAATTAGCTCCTGACCCATCAAGTTCTGAGGGTTAACGAAAGCAGTATTAAAGACTAAGCACATATCTAGAATTGAAGAACTGGTCGGTAACATGTGTGAGAGGGTAACATGCAATTACCACCATATTCTGACTCGGTTATAATTTGTATTTGAAACATAAGATAGATATTATTTGTGGTGAGATCAAGCTGTGGCTAGAGGGAGAGGGGGAAAAGGTACATGGCTGGAGCTTCTCAAAATGCAGACTAGACTGAGAGTTGGGCAGTCGCAACTTCTCGGCATTTCCAGCTGAGACTTACTCTGTAGTGACTTGTGTGATTCCCTTTCTTCTGCCATTGGCTAGCGGTTTCTTCTCTAAATATTTCTTTCGCTCTCTTCAGGATTCCTTTCCTCAAAATATCTAGCCACCACATGGGTATAAGGCACTATAAAAATACACAAATGATTTCATTCTACTTTGGGGGACTGTCGGGTTGCAGACTCTACATAGAAAGGGAGTTGCGGCAGGAGCCTGCCTTTCTATTGATGTTGTCTGCGTTTCTTAGACAATCTACTCCATGCCAACCCTTGAGCTGAATTAGCCACTTCAGCATGTTCAAAGTAGTGTCCTAAAGTGGACAGGGCACCAGCTCTGGGGTTGGACAGCTGTAGATTTAGATCTTGGCTCCACCCCTTATCAAGTAGCTGCATCATCTGTGAAGGTGGATGGTTGCTCCAAGCCTCAAATCCTGTATCTCTGAATCCCCTGTACACACACCTACCTTTCAGCTTTGTGGTGCGGAGTAAGGAGTGTAAATGTAAAGCATCTGAGTGGCAGAAAGAGCATTCCTGGAGTGCCCAGGGGCTCCTGGCATGAGTCCTGGTCAATGCATGGGGACCCACAGGATCTATGTCCCATGCGGGTTGAGGAAGTTCAGTGCTTCTTCCATCCCCCTTGTGCTGGGCTGCAGTTGCCTTGAAGTCATGTGTATGGATGGCATAGCTTTAAGGTGGAGGGCTGCCCACCTGCATGGGTCTCGGGAAAGCAAGAGACATAGCTTTGCTGTGTTAAGCTACAGAAATGTTGGAGTTTATTTCCTCCTGCAGCACAGTATAAACCAGAGGCTCTCAGAGTGTGGTCCCTGGACCAGCACCACCTGGGAACTGGTTAGAAATGCACATTCTCAGGCCCCACCCTGACCTGCTAACTCAGAGATTCTGGAGATGGGACTCTGCAGTCCGTGTTTTCCCAAGCCCTCTGGGTAATTCCGATGTACACCCTAGTCTGAGAAGCACTGGCCCAGACCATCCCGACTAACCCAATCCAGCACAACACCAGCATTCAAGAAATGGTAGTTACTTTTATTTAGTGAAACCACCTGTGACAAATTAGTTGTTGCAACTAAGAAAAAACACTCAGGGAAATATTCCTCATTACAAAATGCATTGGTCATATTTTAAAAATGGAGTCTGATCCCCAGTTACACCCCTCTATTTGGAAATGAAGATGGTGAAACTGTTAAGATGATCAAGAAACACAGGATATGGCAACCCAGATGCTAAAGACAAGTTTACAATTGCAATTAAATTGATATGTGAGATTCATTGATGAAGTTTGGAAATCAAATCCCCCAAATTTATAAATATTTCATGATCAATTATGCAACACAGCTGCAGTTACCAAGTAGCAAACCTCATAAGAAAAGTTGCAGTTGTATGATGTTTTCAGAATTAGATTTGTCTAATTTAAGCTATACAACAAAGTGTGTGTGTGTGTGTGTGTGTGTGTGAGTCCATGATTGTGAGGTTGGCCTTCTTTGATAAAGTACTAAAATTTAATTATAATGAGATTCATCACAATTTTATCTTCTTGCCTTTTCTTTGTTCACTAACATCTGATTAGATGTTTAAATTTTGCTTTTGCCCCTCTGGTCTTTAGGTACTAGAGTCACAAGCCTGTAATTCTCAAACAGAAAAGTACAGACTCTGCATGCTTACTTAGGCTGAACCATGAATATATCATATGATGACCTTGGAAAAATGTTAAATGGCCTAAAAATCTTTAAATTGTGTTGAACAGAGCCTGAGGTTTTGATTGTAAGACAACAGTTCTATACTTCCCATGCCTAACCTCATTAATATGAAGTGATAATACATTTTTCTCTTATAATGAAAGTACTACATGACATATATTTACTTGTCCTAATTAAAGCAAGTTAAAAATAAACTTCATTTTAAGAATTTCATGATATGCCTGAAGCTTTCCTGGATATCAGCAAAATCTGATCTGGAAATTACTTTTCTAAGAATATTACAACTTGACCAAGCCATTGCAACCCCATTTCCATCTTTATTCTCAAAACCTCAGAGGAAATCCCCAACTGATGAATGGAATTTTATAAATGAAGTCAGTTCTCTGTTTTGCTATTCCTTAAAAATTCATGCTTACCTACCTTGGAATTCCATACCACCTGCAGGATCCATTCATTATCTATTCAACAAACATTTTTCCTAACTTACTTTAGTTATTTTTCTATTTTACTTTATTCCCCTTGCCTATTCCCTCTGTTTTATAAGAAGCCATTCTGATATGTTTAATCTATACCTTTTTGTTTGTGTTTTTGCAATATATGTATTGCTATTCTGCATGCATGTTTTATTTTTGTGAATGACATTGTGTTACATATCTAATTTTCTTTCATGCCTCTTACAATCAGCACTATATTTCTAGATACAACTGTATTGCCATGCATACAGTCAGTCCATTATTTCTAATTCTTGTATAATTATTACAAACCCTTTTTCTTACTATTAGGTAGAAAGGTTTTTACAAGAAAATTCATGGTTTCTCTTTCCACAGAACTTACAGTCTAGTTGGGAGAATAGACATTGAACAAAACCAAGCACAGTATGGTAAGTGTTCATCATTCATTTTTTCAACAAATATTTATTGAATGCTTTCCATGTGCTAAATACGATGTGAAGCACTAGGGATAAAATAGAGAACAATATGGTAGAGATAAGGGCCTTCGAGAAGCTTACATTCTGTAGGACTATCCCAGCCTTGTAGCTCATGGTGGAGATTTAAGGTCAATGGCAAATGATTAAATGGTTTTATGCAACAGAGTGAAATAATGAAGCTTGTATCTTCGTTCTGGACGCAGTATGAACACTGGATTAGACAAGAGTGAGGCTAGACTCGGGAAAACCAGTTAGGAGGCCGTTGCAGTAGAACAGTTGAGGAATGATGGCGGCTTCAACAGAGGGTGGCGGCAGAAAAGAAAGAAGAGAGCGTGGTGACAGATTTTGGAGATAGAACAGATAGCATTTGGTGACAGAGTAATTGTGAGGGGTAACGGGGAATCAAGAAGTGTCCCTGGGTGTCTAGAAACAGGGATGGAGAAGACCGAACTTGGGTCGGGTGGGGGAGAGAAGCACAGTCCTGTTCGGGTCATGACATCTGTGCAGCAGCAAAAGGCAGGTGCCCAACAGGCGATGGAGCAAGGGAGCTGATTCCGAGAAGCGCTGCGCACTGAAGATGTGTTTGCCGGAGTCATCACATATGGATGGACTTTGAAATCACGGAAATGAATAAGAGTGTGAAGACAGGTGCCCATCACAGATCCCGAATGAATCCCAACACGTAGGGGCCGGCTGGAGGAGGAGTCAGCAGGGAAGCTGTGAGGCAGTGCTCAGGGAGGGTCTGCTGCGTGCCCGCCGTTTGCGTGTGTCCGTTTCCCTAACTCACACCCTTAGCCAAAGCTGCTTTGTGGAGAGATGGGGAAGGAGGCCTGTGGAGAATAGTGTAAACAGCAAGTGGAATTAGGAAGCAGAGGGGTGCATGCAGGCAAGTCTTTAATGAACTTGGGGTGAAGGGGGAAAATAAGGTAGGGCAATATCTGGAGGGGAATTTTAGATTAAGAAAATAATTTTTTAACGTAGGCAAGACTTGAGCATGATTAAAACATGATACCAAGGTGCGTAGGTAGTGGAAGTTTCCTTAGAGGCAGAAGGAGATGGGATCCGAGCCCAGGGCCAGGGGTCAGTAACATGTGTTCCGCCCCTTTCCCTGAAGGCTACTCCGCCACTAGTGAGGGGAGGGGAGGGGAGGGGAGGCGCCGGCCTGAGGGCGCTGTTCAAATGGGCGTCACAATGATCAGAAGGAAAAAGACCCAACTCCCGGAAAAGTAATTTGCTCAAAGGTCACTGTCAAAAAATCTTGGCCTCAAAACAGTAAGACATCTACAGAATTGAGTGGAGAATCTGATTCTATATTGTTACAGGGAAAATTTGGGTCGGGAGATGGCTGTCCGGAGCAAGAAAATTACTCTCTTCTAGTCTGGGAAGAGACCCTAACAGGCTTTGACAGAAACCCAGAGAAATCGTGCAGCCTTTAATTGTATTTATCAAAAAGCTGAAAGCTCCCTCTTTTTTCACCTTAAGCAGGCATTTAGAGCAGAAGACAGATTCTCCAGGGTCAATACACTTCAGGAATATGAAAAAAGTAGGGGGAACCCGATCAACCGAATGGGGAGTGCCCAGAAGACACACTAAGGCCTTCGAGCATTTAGTTGGTCACCGGCCAGGGTTAATCGCCCTCAAGACCTTATCCAGGAGTTTGCAAAGTCCTGTGAATTTTCTGCTTAGGCCTGGGAAACAGCCACACACAAATTAAACAATATTTAATAACAGCTAGGGGGTAGGTATAAATATATCTAAAAATCATTTCTATAAATCTTAGGCTAGAGAGTATAAATGTTTAATTTTCCTAATCATGGTATTCATGAATTAATATTAGTGTTTGGCACTTTCTGAGTTGACTTCTTACACATAAATTTACCGAATCGTATCCTATGTTTTATTTTTCAGAGCTTTATGCCATGAAGAAGTATAGGTAGTTGGGTTGCAAAGCTATAGCCAAGAAGACAACACTGGCAGCTACATGCCAGAGTAGCTTAGAGAAGATAAACCACATCTGCAGTCTTAGACTCTCAAACTCAAGCTTATAAAATGACATCACAGGTACAAAATAGAAGGGCACTATATTTCATTGCAAAGCATGCTAACTTGGGAACCCAGGCTTTGGTGCTGGCCTGCCAGTAACAGAGGTGTGACTTTGGGCAAGTTACTACACTCTGCAAGCCTCTTCACCTGTAGAGTACTCACTGGGTACTCGGAGATTTTTAAGATCTCTTCCCCTTTTAAAATCCCTTTCCCTGATGTATTAATCAGGATTAGTTCAGTTCTAAGTGACATAAAGCAACCTCAAACTGACTTAAGTGAGAGGGGAGATTTATTGGTTCATGTAACTGCAAAGCTATGGCAGCTGGCATAGCACCTTCTTAGAAGTGGAAAAAGGGACTCCTGAGTGGGCATTTGGCTCAGCAGGCAATGGGGACCTTTATGTGAACAAAACCGAAACAACATGACCCTTCCTCCAGATAGATACAGCCTTGCTCCCGGGTGCACACAATTTATTTCAGCCCCCATGTACACTTTGGCTTGGAACCCTTTGCGTTTCACAACTGGTGCAACTCCATACAGTGGCCCTGAAGGCCAGGGTAGCCTGGCATCAGCCCCAGCTGGGTAGAGGGACTGAAACTCCATCACCAAGACTTACTCTTTCCTCTTGGCTCTGCTTTTCTTTTGGATCTATTCCTCTCTCTCTCTCTCTCTCTCTCTCTCTCTCTCTCTCTCTCTCTCTCTCTCGTGTATGAGAGAGAGAGAGAGGTGCCAGTGACAATGCTGGGTCACATATTCACCTCCTGGATCTGAGGATGGGGCTGGGGTCCCATCAAACCACTTGGATTAAGAGAGAAGAGAAATTCAAGGTGCTGTTCCTAAAGGAATGGGATGAATGCTGAGCTGGGAAAAATAATCCATGTCCTTTTATGCAGCTCTGCGGTTTTCAATATGCTCACCAAGTAGTGTTAGAAGATCTGAGGAACCTCCCTCTGAAGTTTTTACATCAGCAGAAACCTTGAAATAATACTAGCCAGTGCTGACAACACTGTGGTGAAACTGGTATATTTGTACATTGCTGGTGGCATTGTTAATTGGCACACAGCTTTGGAAATCTATTGAACAATTTTAATCAATAGTCATAAAATATGCTTGCATCATGTGGCTTAGTAATACCTTGAGAACTTATCCTAGGAAAATAGCTGAAATTTAAAAATTCATGTATGTGAAAATGTTGATTCAACAATATCTATGATAACAAGTTGAAAATGGCTTAGATGTCAACCACGGGGGAATAGATAAGTAAATTATAACAAGCACATGAAATATTGAGTAACCACTGAAATGACAATTATAAAGGTTATATAAGAAGCAACAATTATAAAGGTTATATAAGAAGCACAATAAATGAAAAAAGGTATGTACAAAATTATACAAACTCTTTGATGATAACAAAAAATATGTAAGCATATAGATAGCCTAGAAAGGAACACCTAAAAATGGAAATCATGCTTGTGTTTAGAGTGCAGGGGTAATGAGGAAATTGTCTTTAAATTTCTGGCAATGTTGGTCTAGTACTATTTTAAAATAAATAAAATTTAATGAGAAAATTCTATGATTTAAGATTGATTATCTCAATTTCCTCATAGGGAGTTTCTAGAGGATGAAATGAGATATGAGATAATGGTTATTAAATGCGAGGAGTGTCTGCCACATATGGAGGATGCAATAAATGCTGGCCATCGATATTAAGGTGATTATATTTACGACACTGTGTGCACATTATGTCCTATTAGAAGATGATAGAACTGAGCCTTCTCCTCTAATGCTAAGAGAAAGTGATTCTTCCTTACATAAATCCCCTTCCCAAATCCCACTCTGTTACTCTATTGATCTAACCTCAAGTGCCTCCTCTGGTATCTCCTCGGAGGTTCGTGGTGAGGGGATTTATTTTCAGGGATCCTGACCTGAAGGAGGTCCTCTTAAAAACTAGAGCTGGGAGGCTCAGAATGTACATGTCTGCCTCGGGTCTTGATTAATATTGCTCAGGGGAAGACAAGAAGAGGAGGAGGGCAATTATGGAGGAAGAAGGAAGAGAAAATTGCCTTTAAAAAGTGAATGTTTTAATCACATAAGTAATGCACAAATACATTCTCATTCTAAAATATTAAAACACTGCAGCTAACATGTCAGCAAAGGCTAAAGTCCTCTTTGACACCAGTCTTGATCTACTCAGGCTGCCGTAACAAAATACCACAGGCTGTGTGGCTGAAACAACAAAAATTTATTTTCTCATAGTTCTGGAGGCTGAAAATTCCAAGCTCAAGGTTTAGTTTCCGGTGAGGGCTCTTTTCCTGGCTTGTAGACAGCCGCCTTCTCACTATATCCTCACATGGCATTTCCTAGATGCATGCAAAGTGAAACAGAGAACGAGACAGACAGAGAGAGAGAGAGAGAGAGAGAGAGAAATCGTTCCCTGGTATCTCCTCTTATAGGAACAATAATTCCATCAGTTCATGGCCCCACTCTATTCCTTAACACCTCAACTAACCCTAATTATTTTCTTACTCCTAATACAGCCATATAGGGGGTTAGGGCTGCAATATATGAATTTTGGGGACACACATATATTCAGTCCGTAAAAATATCCTGCCCCCTCCCACCTATATGCTTCTTCCCCAATTCTGGCCTCTAAATCAATTTCAAAGTACAAGCATGTATTCAGACTTTTTTCTAAAAAAGAAAAAAAAAGGACCCATAGATTTGTGGGGTTATTTTTATTCTGTGCAGTTTTTTTTAAATATTCCTGTTCATAGACTTCTTTAACTTGTTTTTTTAGTAAAATATGTCTTGGTGAATTTCCACAGTAGTATATAGGTATCTATTGTTTTATAACTGCTGCATAATGTTTTAAATTACCAGATCCTATTAACTATTTTTATGATTAACATATAATAATTGTACACATTTATGAGTACAATGTGATGTTTCGGTACACGTAGACATTGTGTAATGATCAAATCAGCGTAATTAGCATATCTGTCACCTTGAGCATTTACCATTTCTTTGTGATGAGAACATTTAAAAAACTCTCTTCTAGCTATTAATATTTTAAAATATACATTTTTGTTAATTCTAGTCATCCTATGCAATAGAACACCAGAATTTATTCCTCCTATCTAACTATGGCTTATATCAGTTAACTAATCTCTCCTCATTCTATTAACTATTTCAAATATCTACCACCATACTGACAAATATTTGTCATTTATGATTTTTTTAATCGCAAAGAATTGTACAATGAGAATCTTTATATATGCCTCTTTGTGTACAAAGGTGAATGTTTCTCAAAGCTGAATTGCTGGGTCATAGAATATGCGCATTATGAATTTTAATAGATACTGTCAAATTATCCTCCAAAGTGGCTATACTAATTTATATTCTCACTAGTAATTTATGAGGCTGCTTGGACATCCTTGCCAACATTTGACATTATCAAACTTTAATATTCTTTGCCAATCCGATGCGTACAAAAAAATATTGTCTTACTGTTTAAATTTGTATTTTCCTGATTGACGTTGCAGTGGAACATCTTCTGGGATATATATTGGCCATTGCATTACCTCCTAAGTATTGCCTCTTTGTGTGTTTTGTCCACTTTTCCCTATTAAATTGTTTATCATTGTCTTATTAAATTCATATAACTCCTTAATATTTTCTATATGCAAATCCTCTGTTAATTAGATTGCAAATATCTCTCCCAATCTGCCATCTCCCTTTTTACTTTACTTATGGAAATTTTTGTCTTAGAAAGTTTTTATTTTGGAAATGGTCAAAGTTTCTAATTTTTTCCTTTAGAGGTTTTGCTTTTAGTGTGTTAAGGAAGCCTTTTCTGCACCAAGATCATAATTGTGTTCTCTCATATACTCACTTAACTCCCATGTTATGTTTTTGGTTTTCTTTACTTTTAGATATTTAGATAATTCACCTGGAATTTGTCTCGAAAGTGGTGTGAGGCAGGAACTACCTTTATTATT
>RJWJ010044538.1:0-12125 GCA_004363605.1 Indri indri | reverse complement strand
GAGTTGATTTTTTTGAGAGGTGAAAGGTGTGGATCCTGATTCAGTCTTCTACATGTGGCTATCCAGTTTTCCCAGCACCATTTATTGAATGAGGATTCTTTTCCCCAGTGTATGTTTTTGTCTGCTTTGTCAAAGATGAGATGGCTATATGAGGATGGTTTTATATCTGGGTTCTCAGTTCTGTTCCACTGGTCAATAACTCTGTTCTTGTGCCAGTAGCAACCTGATTTGATTACTACAGCCTTGTAGTATAGTTTGAAGTCTGGTAAATTGATACCTCCCATTTTGTTTTTATTGCCTAGGATCGCTTTTGCTATATGGGATCTTCTCTGGTTCCACATGAAGACTAAAATTAATTTTTCTGTATCTGTGAAAAATGATGTTGGTATTTTAGTAGGGATTGCATTGAATCTGTAGATCACTTTGGGTAGTATAGACATTTTAACAATGTTGATTCTGCCACCCATGAGCATGGTATGGTTTTCCACTTGTTTACGTCCTCTGCTATTTCCTTCCTCAGTGTTTCATAGTTCTCCCTGTAGAGGTCTTTTACCTCCTTAATTAAATATATTCGTGGGTACTTTATTTTCTTTGTTGCTATTGTGAAGGGAATTGAGTCTTTGATTTGGTTCTCATTTTAACTCTATTGGCGTATATGAATGCCTCTGATTTGTGTGTATTGATTTTGTTTCCTGAGACTTTACTGAATTCATTTATTAATTCCAGGATCCTCTTGCTAAAATTCTTGGGGTTTTCTAGATATAATATCATATCATCAGCAAATAGTGAGAATTTGATTTCTTCTACTCCCATTTGGATGCCCTTAATTCCACTCTCTTGCCCCATTGCTGTAGTGAGGACTTCCAGCACTATGTTGAATAGAAATGGAGATAGTGTGGATGCCCTTTATTTCTTTTCCTTGCCTGATTGCTCTGCCTAGGACTTCCAATTCTATGTAAAATAGAAGTGGTGACAGTGGGGCACCCTTATCTCATTCCAATTCTTAAGGGGAATGCTTTCAACTTTCCCTAATCAGCATGATATTGGCTGTGGTTTTGTCATATATCACTCTTGTAATTTTAAGATATGTTCCTTTTATACCTAGTTGGTTGAGGGATTTTATCATGAAAAGGTGCTTGATTTTATCAAATGCTTTTTCTGCATCTGTTGAGATGATCATATGGTGTTTGTTTTTATTTCTGTTGGTGGTGAATCACCTTTATTGATTTGCATATGTTGAACCATCCTTGCATCCCTGGGATGAAACCCACTGGATCGTGGTGGATTATCTTTTTGAAGTGCTGTTAAATTCGGTTTGCTAGTGTTTTATTGAGGATTTTTTCAGTTTGTTCTCAAGGTGTATTGTCTGCACCCTGGGAGTAAGACACACCCACCCATAGTTCCAAAGAATTTCAAGATGATGTTATATAGTAGTTGTGTGGGCCACAGGGGACAGGGCACAGGGCACAGTGTTGGCTACTTCTCTGGGGGGAACATAGCTATGTGGACTCCGGGGAGCTCTCTTGGATGGGCTTACTGGCTGTGAAGACTTCAAGTGACCCCAGTGCTGAGGTCCAAAGTGTTGATGTGGGCTCCTTGGACCCTTTTGTATTAGGGAGAAGTTACTCCTGGTTCCTAGATGATCCCTTTTGGGGGCTGGGGTGATGGAGGCTTGGTGTTTCCTTCTGTTCTCTATGTGGCCATCCTAAGTTTCTGTGTTCTTCAGGGTTTTTCTACTTGTCTGGTGCCGTCTTGCACTCTCCCTAAGTTATTTTTGTTAAGATGTAGTTGTTTCGGTGCCTTTGTGAGGGGGATGAGTACTAGGGGCTTCTAGTTATCCATCTTGTTCAGTAATCGTTTCAAAATACATATTTTCAGGAATGTAGGGAAAGACCTATGGAACACCGTAACATTGAAATATTAGATGCTAGACACGCATGTTCCAGTTGCTTTATATTAGGATAAAACCTTCATGGTCATGATGTATTATTTTTACTACCCTACTGCCTTTTATTTTCTAGATTCTTTCTTCTGTGTTTACATATGAGATTGGTTTATGATTTTCTTTGTTTTTGTCATACCTTTGACTAATTTTGGTCTAAATATTATTCTGGCTTTGTAGAGTGAGTTGGATAACCTTCACAGTATTTCTAGACTTTGTAAAAGTTAATGTAGCTATTAACCTTTCTTTAAACATTTGATAAAGCTTGCTTTTAAAAATACCTGGGCCTGCTATCTTTTAGAAAATGAGTGGTTTGGGTAAGGGAGAAAAACTTGATTAATTCGGTTTCTTTAATGGTTATTGATTTATTCAATATTCTATTTCTACTTGAGTCAATTTTAGTAATTGAAATTTTCCTTGAAATTTTAGCATCTCATTATTTTTCACATTTACTGGTATAAGATTGTTAATAGTATTTCTTAGAATATTTCACAATCTGATCTGTAATCTATGATTATGTCCCCCCTTTATATTAATATTGTTTTTGTGCTTTTAAAAATCTGTTTTCATGTCATAAATCTTTTCAGAAGTTTGTTTGCTTTGACTGTTTACAAAGAACCAGCTTTTTAAAAAAATTTTTTTCTTTATTTCTTTCTTTCTGTTTTTTAAATGGATCACTTCATGAATTTGCCTGTCATCCGCCCGCAGGGGCCATGCTAATCTTCTCTGTATCCAATTTTAGTAGATGTGCTGCCGAAGCAAGCACAGAACAAGCTTTTTATTAATGTATTGATTATCCTTACTATTGTCTCTTTGTTTTCTATCTTATTAATTTGTGTTTCATTTGTCATACGTGATATTCTTTATTTTCTATTTTTTGTGACTGACCTCTGATTTTTTATTTTTGTTTTTTATTCTTGTCAATTCTTAGATTTATGTACTTAGCTAATTTATTTTTAGTCTTTTCTAATATAAGAATTGATGATTATGGAATTCCCTTTATATAATGTTTAGCTATATTTAGAAGTTTTAATATTCAGTGTATATTTCAAAATGATAATCTCTAGAATATTCTCTTTTAATTTCACAATGTTTCTCTTTTGCTTTTCTGTAATTTGTGCATGATAGTGTAAAACTAAACCTTACCCTCATCCCTTTAAAAATAGATAGGGAAACAATACCTGGGCAAAGAAAGAGGGAAGACATCAATGAAGTAAAACTTATAAATATATACATGATATAGCAAGGAAAATATATAGTAGATGTTACAGACATGTTTCTTTACCTGGTCATGGGTAAAAGATATATTAATTTGTGTTAATAACTTCCTTCTTCCCTCCTTTTCCCCATCCCTCCCTCCCTCTTTTTTTGAGACAGGGTCTTACTCTGTCACCCAAGCTAGAGTGCAGTGGCGTCATCAAAGCTCACTGCATCCTCAAACTCCCGGGCTTAAGCTATCCTCCTGCCTCAGCCTCCCAAGTAGCTGGGACTACAGATACATGTCACCATGCCTAGCTAAATTTTATGTTTTTTTGTAGAGACTGGATCTCACTCTTGCTCAGGCTGGTCTCAAACTCCTGGCCTCAAGCAATCCTCCCATCTCAGCCTCCCAAAGTGCTAGTTTTACAGGTGTGAGCCACCATGCCCAGCTTGTGATGTACTTTCTTTATCACCTGTTTTATAATCTCTTTCCCTTGGCTAGGTACTACTTAGCATTTGAGCCCTTGATGGTTCTGTATATACAGGGATGCATTGCTAAAGGAATACCCGATGCTGGGGAATTTATAAAGAAAGAGGGTTAATTTGACTCACCAGTTCTGCAGGCTGCACAAGAATCATGGCACCAGTATCTGCTTCTGGCAGGGGACTCAGGAAGGGAAGCTTCCACTTATGGTAAAGGCCAACAGGAGCAGGCATCATATGGTGAGAGGAAGGAAGCAAAAGAGTGGCAGGGAGTGGGTGGGGAGGGAGGTGTCAGATTCTTTTTAACAATTAGTTCTTCTGGGAACTAATAGAGTGAGAACTTACTCATTATCATGAGGATAACACCAAACCATGCATGAGAGATACAGTCCCATTGTCCAAACAGCTCCCACTTCCAACATTGGGGATCAGATTTCAACGTGAGATTTGGTGGGGCCAAACCATATCCAAACTGTAGCAGATGCTATACTTTTTCATTAACTTTTACCATAGCACATGGCAGTTTTTCGGTGCTCCCTGGGGATCCCTTGGGTTCCATTCATGCTTCTTCCTACTTCTGTTGTACAGCAGTGAACCTATTTCTTCTTGAGGACTAGTAAAAATCATACCAACCAATTCTAAAACTGCCTCTTTTTTTTCTGTTTGCCCATTGGCAGGAGTAACCTGAACCTGAAATGGCCTCATGGTCGTCTCAGCTTCAGTATAATGGAATCCCTATTCTTGTTGGGTGTGTGCATGAAATTAGCAGAGCCAGAGTCCTCAGAGATGGGAAGCAAAAAATTAGTAAGTGAGTCATTTGGTGTGAGAGTGGAGTCAGAAATGTACCTTCCATCTCATGTCTTGTTTCTGGACCCATGTATTCTGATTATGCGAGAAACATAGCTTTATATTCATTATTGGTTCAGAATATTTATCACATAATGTAGATTGCCTCAGCCTTAAAATCTAGTGTAATGAATTCTTCTGTGTCTTCTCTATTGTTCTCTACAGTCCATTGCTCTTTGTGATGAAGTGACTAGTAAGATCAGTGAATCGTGTGGGCATTATCCCTTTATCTTCTTTCTTTTTATCAGTTCCTTGCATTATGGCAAAGGTATTAAATAGTCTGCTGAAGTGTATGTTGCCACAAATGAAGCAGTCAGAGAAAGTAAGTCCAGATATCATCCCCTTCATGATGAGTGGGGTCAAAGGTAATGAACTTGCCTATAGACAATTGGCTAATCCACTTGGAGCATGGTAGCATACCAGAGTTAGGGTTGCCCACTGCTACTGGCCAGTTCTGTTTCAGCAGTTGTGGTGCCAGATCAGCCTTGATTAGGGAAAGTCCATATAGTCGAGCTCCTGCATAGCTGCTGTTCATTTTATAACATTCATTTTAGAATAGCTGGGAAAGTAAACAGATTGAATTTATGGGACACTGGGGCCAGCGATAAGGGGTGGTATAGGGTCTAAGGAAAATGGGCTTCCCTTTGCAAGATTACTTACTCAGGTGAGGTAATCTCAGAGTGTTCAACCAAGGCAAGGACACCCTCACCAGTAAGGCAGGGGGTACTTTTTCTGATGCAAAGGAAGGTTTACCTGGGGGTGGAGCTCAGGGTTTTCTAAGTTATCCAATATTTTTCTTCTGTCTCCATTCTGATTGACAAGTTACCATTCTTTCCAAGTTAGTACCCTGCCTTTTGTCTTAATGTTTATGAAAAGGCCATGACTACAGCTGACCTTGTTACACAGTAATCTTCAGTATCAAAACTTGAGTTTGATTTTTGGCTATATGAGTGCTGAAGCCGAAGTAAGAGATTTGTCTAAACTCTTGCATGAGCATCAGAAAAATGAGCATTCAGCTCTTTGTAGCCCTGGTTTCCTACCTAGAGATTATCCTTCCAGTTAGATATTATGGAGTATATAAAATTGTCTCATCCATCTGTCAAAGTCAAGGAAAAATACAGAGATAAATTTCTAAACAAAACGTTTTATTTGGGAGGCCAGGTTCACTGGCCTGTGTGCCTCTAGTCTCAGCTACTTGGTAGGCTGAGGCAGGAAGATTGCTTGAGCCCAGTAGTTCAAGGGTGTAGTCACTGTGATTGCACCTGTGAATAGCCACTGCGCTGCAGTGTGGGTAGCATAATGGGAACCCCATTGCTTAAAAAAACCCAAAATGTTTTATTTGGAAAAACAGAATTGCCATCTGGAGCATACACACAGATGGGAGTGGTATTCTGTGTGTCTGAAGAAAAAAGACAAGGTTTTTTTTTGTTTTGTTTTGTTTTTAAAAGAGAAATGTTAACATTTTTTGAAAGAAAACTCATCACCAGTGAAGTTTTAGGGAGCTGGCAAGCTTTGATTTGTGAGTGATATCAGTAGGTAAAACTGGTCTTAGAGTCATGACAGTTCATTTCAGAAGCTACTACCTAAAACTGGTCATAGGGTTATAGCAGGCAGTTTTGGCATCTGGTCTGTGATATAATCCCTTGGTAGGCACTTTGTGCCCAAGTGCTTTTTCTTCCCCATGGTCTCTTGACACTAATTTAGTTGAGTATGACAAGATAACTCCAATTCATATAATCAATTTTAATGTATCCATTCTACATCTGCTAAATTTGTTTAACTTTTAGTTCATGCTAGAGTCAAAGAGAATCAATAGGTCAGCAGTACCCAGAAGATTTCTTGCTTTTTTTTTTAATAATCTTTTTTTAAATTTCAGAATATCATGGGAGTACAAACGTTTTGGTCACATAAATTGCTTTTGTACATTGAGTCAAAGTTATTGTACCCATTAGATGTGAATTTACCCATCCTCTCCTCCCCCCTACCCCCACCTGCTTTATTTCTAGTGAGTGTTACTTCCGTATGTGCACATAAGTGTTGAGCAATTAGTTCCAATTTAATGGTGAGTACATGTGGTCTTTGTTTTCCTATTCTTGTGATACTTCACGTAGAAGAATGGTCTCCAATTACATCCAAGTTAATACAAGAGGCATTAGTTCACCTTTTTTTTAATGGCTGACTAGTACTCCACGGTCTACGTATACCACATTTTATTAATGCACTCATGTATTAAGGGGCACTTGGGTTGTTTCTGCATCTTTTCAGTTGTGAATTGTGCTGCTATAAACATTCAGGTACAGGTGTCTTTTTTATGAAATGTCTTTTTTTTTTCCTTTGGGTAAATACCCGGTAGTGGGATTGCTAGTGATAGTAGGTCTACTTTTAGTTCTTTGAGGTATCTCCATACCACTTTACATAGTGGTTGTACTAGTTTTCAGTCCCACCAACAGTGTATAAGTGTTTCCATCTCTCTGCATCCATGCCAGCATTTGTTGTTTTGGGACTTTTTGATAAAAGCCATTCTCAGTGGAGCTAGGCGATATCTCATTGTGGTTTTGATTTGCATTTCCCTGATGATTAGTGATGTTGACTATTTTTTCATATGTTTATTGGCCATTAGTCTATCTTCTTTTGAAAAGCATCTGTTCATGTCTTTTGCCACTTTTAAATGGGGTAGTTTGATTTTTTTTTCTTGCTGAATTGCTTGAGATCTTTGTAGATTCTGGTTATCAGCCCTTTCTTTATTGGATGTATAGCAGCAAGTATTTTCTCTCATTCTGTAGATGGTCTGTTCGTTCTATTGATTATTTCCTTGGCTGTGAAGAAGCTTTGTAATTTTTTTTCTTAGAATTTTAGGGAATTTATTGTCTTTTCCAAAAAAGTGTTCACATTCTTGTAGTTGTTGATTTTCATCTCATTCTGAATTCTTACTTAGGCGTTCTTCTTTTTTTTATTTCAGGATATTATGGGGGTGCATGTTTTGGTTATGTGTTATAACTTTGCCTCACCAAAGCCAGGATTAGAGGCATGCCCTTCCCCCATACAACGCTGACCGCATCCATTAGTTGTGAGTTTACCCATCCCCACTCCCCCAACCCCCAATGAATATTACTACCATGTGAGCACCTTAGTGTAGATCAGTTAGTGCCAATTTGATGGCGAGTATATGTGGTGCTTATTCTTCCATTCTTGTGGTATCTCGTTTCGGAAGATGAGCTCAAGCTCTATCCAGGATAATATAAGAGGTGCTAGATCACTATTGTTTTTTGTAATTAAGCAGTATTTCTTTGTGTACATATACCATATTTTATTAATCACCTCATAGATTGACGGGCACTTGGGTTGTTTCCACATCCTTGCAATAGTGAATTGTGCTGCCATAAACATTCGACTGCAGATGTCTTTATTATATAATGTCTTTTGTTCCTTTGAGTAGATGCCTAGTAGTGATATTGCTGGATCAAATGGTATTTCTATTTTTAGCTCTTTGAGGTATCTCCAAATTCTTTTCCACAGAGGTTGTACTAATTTGCAGTCCCACCAGCATTGTAAGAGTGTTCCTATCTCTCCACATCCTTGCCAGCATTGGTTGTTTTGGGACTTTTTGATAAAGGCCATTCTCACTGGGGTTAGGTGATATCTCACTGTGGTTTTGATTTGCATTTCCCTAATGATTAGAGATGTTGAGCATTTTTTTAATACGTTTTCTGACCATTATTCTGTCTTCTTTTGAAAAGTTTCTGTTCATGTCCTTTGCCCATTTATTGATGGGGTTGTGTGATTTTTTCTTGTTGATTTTTTTTTTTGAGTTCTACATAGATTCATGTTATCAGTCCTTTATCAGACACGTAGCTTTAAAGAAAATTAAATCTCTAGAAATATATTTAAAGAAAGACGTGAGAGACATATACAGGGAGAACTATGAAACACTAAGAAAAGAAATTGTAAAAGATGTAAACAGATGGAAAAATCTACCTTGCTCATGGATTGGCAGAATCCATTTAAACATTGTTAAAATGTCCATACTATTGAAAGTGATCTACAGAATTAATGCAATCCCTATCAAAGTACCATCATCATTCTTTACAGATCTATAAAAAATAATTCTACGCTTTGTGTGGAACCAGAGAAGACCTTGCCTAAGCAATCTTAAGCAAAAAGAACAAACTGGGAGGTATCAGTCTACCAGACTTCAAGCTTTACTACAAGGCTGTAGTAACCAAAACAGCATGGTACTAGCACAAGAACAGAGATACAGTCCTTTGGACCAGGACTGAGAACCCAGAAGTGAAACCCTCCACATACTATCATCTAATCTTTGACAAAGCAGACAAAAATATAGACTGGGAAAAGAATCGCTTTTCAATAAATGGTGCTGGGAAAACTGGATAACTACATGTAGAAGGTTGAAACTGGATCCCCACCTCTCACCTCTTACAAAAATCAATTCATGATGGATAACAGACTTAAACCTAAGGCATGAAACCTTAAGAATCCTAGAAGAAAATGTAGGGAAGACTCTTTCAGACATTGGCCTAGGCAAAGAATTTATGAGGAAGACCCCCAAAGCAATTACAGCAGCAACAAAAATAAATGAATGGGACTTGATCAAATTAAAAAGCTTCTGCACAGCCAAAGAAACTATCATTAGAGTGAATAGACAGCCTACAGAATGGGAGAAACTTTGTAATTTGATCAGGTCCCATTTATTTATTTTTGTTTTTGCTGTGATTGCTTTTGAGGTCTTCTTCATAAATTCTTTGCCTAGGCCAATGTCTGTAGGAATCGTTCCAACATTTTCTTCTCAAATTCTTATAGTTTCATGCCTTAGGTTTAAGTCTGTTATCCATTGTGAAATAATTTTGGTGCGAGGTGCAGATCCTGTTTTAATCTTCTGCATGTGGCTATGCAATTTTCCCAGCACCATTTATTGAATAGGGATTGTTTTCCCCAGTGTATGGTTTTGTGTGCTTTGTCAAAGATCAGATGGCAATATGAGATGGTTTTATACCTGGGTTCTCTTGTGCTAATCCATTGGTCTATGTCTCTGTTTTGTGCCAGTACCATACTATTTGGGTTCTATAGCTTTGTAGTGTGGGTTGAAGTCTTGTAAGTGATGCCTCTTGATTTGTTCTTTTTGCTTAAGTTTGTTTTGGCTATACGAGGTCTTTTCTGGTTTTGTACAAATGATAGAATTATTTTTTCTAGATACATGAAAAATGACTGTGGTATTTTAATGGGAATTGCATTGAATTTGTAAATCACTTTCAGTGATAAAAACATTTTTAACAATGTTCATTCTGCTGATCCATGAGCATGATATGCTTTTCCATCTGTTCACATCCTCTGCGATTTCCTTCCTCAGAGTTTTGTATTTCTCCCTGTAGAGGTCTTTCACCTCCTTGGTTAAATATATTCCTAGGTATTTTCTTTTCTTTTTTACTATTGTGAAATGTATTGAGTCTTTGATTTGATTCTCAATTTGACTGTTGTTGGCTTGTATGAATACTGCTGATTTGTGTACATTGATTTTGTAACTTGAGACTTTGCTGAATTTATTTATCAATTTCAGGAGTCTGTTGGCAGAATCTTTGGGTTTTCTAGATATAAGATTATATTATCAGCAAAGAGTGATACTTTGACTGATTCTTTCCCTATTTAGTTACCCCTTATTTCCTTTTCTTGCCTGATTGCTCTGGCTAGGACTTCCAGCAGTATGCTGAATAGAAGTGGTGACAGTGGGCAACCTTGTCTGGTTCCAGTTCTAAGCGAGAATGCTCTCAGTTTTTCCCCATGCAGTTTGATATTGGCTGTGGGTTTGTCATATAAGGCTTGTATAATTTTGAGGTATGTTCCATCTATGCCTATTTTGTTAATAAGCATTCTTATCATAAAAGGGTGCTGAATTTTGTCGAATGCTTTTTGTGTGTCTGTTGAGAGGATCATATTGTTGTTTTTGCTTCTGTTTATTTGGTGAATCACATTTATACATTTGCGTACGTTGAACCATTCTTGTGTCTCTGGGATGAAGCCCACTTGATCGTGGTCGATCATTTTTTTGATGTGCAATGAAATTTGGTTTCCTAGTATTTTATTGAGAATTTTTGCATCTGTATTCATAAGGGATATTGGTTTGTAGTTTTCTTTTTTTTGTTGTTTCCTTTCCTTGCTTTGGTATCAACATGATATTGGCTTCATAGAACAAGTTGTGGAGGATTCCCTCCTTCTCTATGTTATGATACTATTTCTGCATTGTAGGTACCAGTTCTTCTTTAGGTCTGTTAAAATTCAGCTATGAAACCATCTGGTCTATTTTTTTTTATTGTTGCTTCAATTTTGTTAGTTCATATTGGTCTGTTCAGGAGTTCTGTTTCTTCCTGATTTAGCCTAAGGAGGTTGTATATTTCCAAGAATTTGTACATTTCCTCAACATTTTGTGTTTGTGCGCGTAGAGATTTTTATAGTATTCGGAGTTGATACTTTGCATTTCCGTGGTATCAGTTGTAATCCTTTTTTAATCTCTGAGCTTATCTTAGGGTCCTTTCTTTTCTGTTTCTTGTTAATCTAGTGAGAGGCCTCTTGATTTTGTTTATCAAAGAACCAATTTTTTGTTTTATTAATGTTCTGTATAGTTCTTTTGGAATCAATTTCATTTAGTTCTGCTCTGATCTTATTTCTTTCTTTTCTCTGCTGGGGTTGGAATTGGTTTGCTCTTCATTTTCCAATTTGTTGGGATGATTCATTAGGTTTGTGATCTTTCTTTCTGTTGGATGTAGGCATTTAAGGCTATGGATTTTCCTTCTATGACTGTTTTTGCAGAATCCCACAGGTTTTGGTAACCTGTGTCCCCTTTGTCATTTAGTTCAAAGAATCTTTTGATTTCCATCTTAATTTCCTCCTTGACCCAATAATCATTCAGCAGCAGGTTGTTTAATTTCCATGACTTTGTATGGAGTTGAGTGTTTCTGTTGGAATAGATTTCTAATTTTTTTCCACTGTGGTCTGAGAAGATATATGGTATAATTTCTATTTTTTTTTTTTTTTTTAGTTTGTTGAGACATGTTTTGTGGCCTAGGATGTGATCAGTTGTAGAGAATGTTCTGTGAGCTGATGAGACGAACATATAATTAGTAGTTTTGGTGTAGAATGTTCTGTAAATGTCTGTTAGGCCCATTTGACTGGACTGCTATTTAAGTCTATTGTTTCTTTGCTTATTTTCTGCTTGGAGGATCTGTCCCATTGTGTCAGTGGGATGTCGAAGTCTCCAGCTATTACAGTGCTGTTGTTTATCATTTTGTTTAGATCAAGTAGGATTTGCTTTATGAATCTGGGCATACTTGTGTTAGGTACATAGATATTTAGGATTGTTATGTGTTCTTGTGGAACTGTTCCCTTCACCATTATATAACGACGATCTTCGTCTTCCTTTTGTTGACTCGAAGTCTATGTTTTCTGATACAAGAATTGCTACACCAGATTTCTTTTGGTTTCCATTTGCATGGAATAAATTGTTTTCCATGACTTCACTTTGAGTGTGAATGAGTTCTTATCGATTAGATACATTTTCTAGAGACAGCAGACACTTGGCTTGTATGTTTTTATCCCTTCAGCCAGCCTGTGTCTCTTCAGTGGGGAGTTCAGGCCATTCACATTT
>RJWJ010044537.1:0-12129 GCA_004363605.1 Indri indri | reverse complement strand
GGCTCCAACAGGTAGATGTAGAGGACTACCCAGGTGGCTGACCTTTAATATCTAGCTCTTCTGGAAGTCGAGCTGATACCATGTGGCTCAAAGCCCCCACCATAAGTCACATTGTTAGACTCTCCAGTGTGGTCCAAGACCCTCCAGGCAAAGACACCCTTACCAGACAGGAGATTCCAAAGTCTTAGAGATACCGCCCAGGAGCTGAGACATCTCTTTGGGTAAGGTTAATTCTTTATTACACAATACTCCAAGATGCACACTTGGGTGGCTGAGGGGATGAGTGGGTGGGAGGATTAGCTAACGCACAGTTGTAGTTACAGAAATAATTTAGAGGAAGATTTTTTTTTGTACCCTGCAAAGACAATGTGGAGTTCATTGCTTTCAGAGGCAACTGAATAGTTTCAGGGATTAAAACCATCAGAAGCGGTAGGGTTAGCGTTGGGGCTCATCACAGTCACAGTCACGGTCATGGGTTGAGGGAGCAGGAGCCTAATGTGGGCGGGCCTGGCCTCTTCCCTACCCCTGCCCTGCCCGACTCCTCCTCCCGGGTTGTCCAGCCAGAGCGAGTCCCGTGGCCAAGAAGATCAGCAGATATTTTGCAGAATCAGGTATCTGGTAACGCCAGGGTGGAGCAGGGGCGCTTAACAAGCTTTGGAGATGACCTGTTCTAGAGTGCACCACATGAGGCGATGACGTGAGGCCACCGCTGACTGATGGGACTGACTCACGTGTGGGGAAGCACGCCGTTTGCCGAGCAAGGAGTCGCCGAGGCCCAACACGTTTTGACTCATGAAGTAAGCCGTCGCCCCGAGTCATGACCTCACCCTGAAGTCTGGTGCGGATTCCACGCCGTCAGTCTCTGTGTTTGCACCGAAAAGCCACTCTTTCAGGATGCTTTCTGCCAGGGTCCTCCCCGGGATCAGGCCCCTCCTGGGCCCGCTCGCTGGCTGCTGCCATGGCTGTACCTGGCCCCTGTGTGGGAAGACCCTGCACCCCCTGAATGGGGACGAATGCAGTGTGCTCTGTCCCTAGCCAGCTCCCCTGACCTGTGCTGTCCCAGCAGGCTCTCTGGGGTGCAGCTGGGATCTAGATACCTTTGTGTTTTCTCTGAAGATGACACCTGTGTTCGTAGGTATATTCGTATATTAATATAATGTGTACAGGAACTGCCACTATTTTAAGGAGGTCCAGGTGGCTTTTTTAAGGTGACCGTTCTCACACCTTATCTGTGATGCTTGTGCATAATTATTGGAAGCACAGCTCTCTCGAGTGATTATCTGTCTGGACTGCAGCTCCACGGGGCTGCATCTTGGCACCTGTGACAGTGCCTGGCATAGAGTAGGCACTTGCTAAATGTTTGTTGAATAAATACATAGAAATGAATCCTGTGAGGTCACTCACTAAATTGGTTCCCTCTGGCTCCTGTAACCCATTACCACAAACTATGTGTCTTAAAACAACAGACATTTATTCTCTTAGGGCTCTGAAGTCCAGAAGTCTGAAATCAGTGTCGCTGGGCTGAAATGAAGGTGTGGGCAGGTCGTACTCCCTCTGGAGGCTCTAGGTTGGGGGACCCATTTCTTCCTCTGAAGGCTGTGGCATTTCTTGGCTGTGGCCATAGTCTCTGTGTCTGTGTGTGTCTAATCTCCCTCTGCCTCCCTCTTAGTTGCATTTAGAGCCCATCTGGATAATCCAGGAGAATCTCCCCATCTCAGGATCCTTAATTCCCCTTGCAAAATGCCCCCCTTCCTATATAAAGTAGCACTCACGGGTGGTAGGGATTAGGAAGTGGCTATCTTGGCGGGGGGCATCTTTCAGCCTACCACACTCACAAAGAGGATAGAAACACGAAGAAAGCTGGGCCACTCCTCACTGAGGAGTCTGGTGGGGGAGAAGACACCTGTTCCCAAATACTTCCAATTCGGGGAAAGGTGTCAACAGAGGACTCTGTTGGAAAGCCATCATGCCCACGTGTGCGAGCCTGTATTACTAAGGCAAAGTGTGAGAACCAGGAATAACCACCTCCTTTAGTCCTGAGAGACCTCCACTCGCCAAAGCAGGTTCTGGGATGTGACGCTCCTGTGATCACAGCACGTGAAGGAGACGCGAGGAAAGGGAAAGCTTCGCTGTGGTCCCCCCGCCCTAGGGCCCTGTCCTAGGGCTCCCTGGGTGTTCTTCCAGGGCGATTAGTCACTCTTCCCCTGGCAACCACCTGGCTGCTTCTCAGCCCTGTGGTGGGGAGGTGAAGGGTAGGTGAAGCAGAAAACCTTGTGGGGAGATAAGAGAGCGCAGATCATTCGGAAAGGTCAGATGCCGATAAGGGAGGTCAGATAAGGAAAACTCAACCTCAGGCTAAAGTCTGTGCAAAATGTGGGGAATTTTGCTTTTTGAACTTCTTGGGACCTGCAGAGGCAGTGCCCACCCTCTGTCTCCAAACAGATCATGAAAAAGAAGGAGTGTCAGAAAATGGAAAGAGCTGGGTGTTTGAGTGTAGCAAGTTTGTCTATGCTACTGGGATGCCCCTGCCTTCAAGGTTCTGAATATTTTTTCAGCCTATTGTTCTAGGGACCTGGATACAGTGGTCTCTCCTTGTCTTTGCGGGATATGTTTCAGGATTCCAAGTGGATGCCTGAAACCGCAGATAGTGCTGAACCCTATAAAAACCACACCATGTTTTCTTGATCGGACAACCTTCCTGGCGGCTAAGTGACTCTCGGGTGGGTAGCATCTACAGCAAGGAGATGCTGGACAAGGGAGGAGTCATGTCCCCGGCGGGATGGTGTGAGATTTC
Organism: Indri indri; assembly: GCA_004363605.1. Taxonomy (NCBI): domain Eukaryota; kingdom Metazoa; phylum Chordata; class Mammalia; order Primates; family Indriidae; genus Indri; species Indri indri. Next base: position 9,335 of record RJWJ010044537.1, on the reverse strand, counting down.
ATCACATTACTTAGAACAGTGTACAATTTAAACCTTGTGAATTTTTCATTTCTGGAATTTTCCATTTAATATTTTTGTACTGAAGCTGACCACAGGTAACTGAAACTTTGGAAAGTGGATGGGGGGGACTGCAGTAATTGAGATCTTTTGTTCTTCATTCTCCAGATTGTCTCATAAGTTGTCCTCATATCATCATTGCTTTGGCCAGGTGTCCCTGACCTCCCAGATAAAGAGTCCCCGGGCACAGGCGGGGTGTAGCAGTGTGTAATTCCAGCACCTTTGGGCTCAGGTCCTTGCTAATACCCAGCTGGGATGGAGCTGGGGTGTGGAACTCCACATTTTCCTTCCTTCAGGGTTTGGCTGTCCCCAGCCTGGATGGCTACCCTCCCTGGGAGCCTGCGAGCCTGGCCTCTGCCTCCGAGGAGCCCGGAAGAGGCTCTATCCATTTTTGCACAGCTCCCTTTCATCTGATTCATTACCTGGGGGCACCAGAAGCTACTGTGGATGCTGGGCAGAGTCCTGCAGGGTGTGGCAGGTGGCCTCCGGGGAACTTCTGCCCTGGATCACTGAGTTTCCACAGACAGGAGAGTGTCTCTGGGCCTCCCTCCATCCGCTGGTCTGAAGTGGGGCAGGTGAAACGGGCTGGTCAATGGCATCTCTCCAGGGGTGCCACTCCAGGCCCTGTGGTGCTGGGATTGGCTCAATCAAGGACTCAGCCTGGGTCTTGAAGCCCAGGGTTTATTCTGGCTGTATCTGTGGCCCCTTTAAAGGGCAACGATGAGCTACTTTGCTGGCATGTGGCTCTGTGTCCAAATTTGTGGAAGAATCGCCTTGGCCTCAAATTTTCAGAGGGGAGGATGGGCTCTCTTTGGCATGGCTGGGTGGGAAGGGCCCGGCAGTGGGGCTGAGGAAAGTGCAGAGGTGGGGGTGGTGAGAAGGCTCCTGCATCCTCCCCTCTGCAGCTCTCTCATTGGGGGGATCTGTACGTCTCTTTGCTGGGGAGAAGAACCTGAAGGGATGTGCCAGGAGGTGGCTGTCTGTCTTAGTTCAGGCTATGATAACAGAATATCATAAATGGGTGGCTTAAACAGTAGACATTTATTTCTCGCAGTTCTGGAGGCTGGAAGTCTGAGATCAGGGTGGCAGCATGGTTGGGTGCTGGTGAGGACTCTCCTCCTGGCTTGCTGACAGCTGCCTTCTCACTGTATGCTCACAGGGTGGGGAGAGGGAGGGAGAGCATCTCTCTCATGTCTCTTCTTGTAAGGGCACTCGTCCCAGTCATGACAGCTCCACCCTCATGACCTATTCACCTCCCAAAGGCTCTACCTTCTAATACCTCCGCATTGGGGATTAGGGCTTCAACATATGAATTTGGGGGGGGACACCAACATAGCACTGTCCTTGAGGGGCCAGTGATGGCAGCGTCACTTCTGCTGCTCATGGGGCCATGTGCCTGCTGGCAAGACTAGGCATGGACATGACAGGGGATGAATGGGGATCTCACCCCAACCCCTTTTCTGGGGATAAACTTGCCTGGACAGAGAGCCTCCCGATTTACACGTGATGCCTTCATCAGATCCATTGTCTCTTCCTTCATCAGGAATGCCCCGAGCTTCCCCTGGGTGCTGTCCTATAGTAGGTGAGAGGCAGAGGTGAGTCAGACGTGGAGCCCACCCTCTGGGGGCTCTTCCTGGTAGGGGAGCCCAGTAGGTGAACTGGTTTGAGGAGCCCAACAAGATAAGTGCATACAAGGTTTAGCCTTGACATCTTGATATTTTCCAGATGGGCCATGTTCCTTCCCAACTCAAGCCACTTGCTGTTCCCTCTGCCCAAATCCTTCTCTCGCCTTCATCTGACCAGCTCCTACTTACCATTCAGGTGTCCATGAAAGTCTTCCCTGTGGCCCTTCCCCTCATTATGCCAGTTGCTCTTGTGTGACAATCTCATACTTGTGTTTCTTTTTCCTTTCCTGCCTGCAGGGCAAGGACTGTGTCTGTCTTGTTCCTTGTTGTATCCCAGTGCCTGGAACATGGCAAGTGCCCAGCAAATGCTTATCAAATGAACAAGAAAGCTATTGCAAAGATGAGGCACTGGTTACCTTTATCAGAAGGGGATCTGGGAAGGCTTTCTGGAGAAGATGATGACTAAGCCAGGTTTTAAAGGAAGAATAGAAGTTTGTAGGGCATTCTAGGCAGTGGAAACAGCATGTGCAAAAGCTCAGAGGGGTGACACTTTCTAGAAGTTCAATGGTGTGGGAATGCAGAGCGAGGGAGGCATGGGCTGAGGTGAAGGTGCAGCAAAGGCAGGACCTGCTCACAGAAGGCCTGGTGGGCTAAGGGATGTGGTAGGGAAGGGCATAACGTGACCTGGGGTTTGGAAAAACCGTTCCGGTGGCTGTGTAAGGTGGGTTGAGGGCTCCCAGGCTGGAGCCAGGAGGCCAGGAAGAGGCTAATGCGATGCCCCGGGAGAGAATCCACGCAGAGCTACAAGGATGGGGAGGATGATTGGAGATTTTGGAGATTTCACTGGAGATTTCAGGCTGGAGTCTCAGGGCTTGATGCCTAATTCGATGGGGCAGAATGAGCAGTCAAGAGTGGAAGGTAATTCTACTCATCCATCCACAGACCCAAGAAAGAGGAAGAACGGCTTTGAGGAAGTTGGGAAAGGAAGGGCGAGATCAATTCTGTTTTAGACACGTTGAGTTTGAAGTTCCCTCGGGACTTCATGTCAGAGGCAGACAGTTTATATTTGGGACTAAAACTCAAGAGAGTGGTGAGAGCAGGAGATACAGATTTGGACTTCCGTACATAAATACAGTCATGTGCCACATAACGACATTTTAATCAATGACAGACTGCATATATGATGGTGGTCCTATAAGATTGTAGTACCGTGTTTTTACTGTATATTTTCTGTGTTCAGATATGTTTACAAATACTTACCATTGTGTTACAACTGCCTACAGTATTCAGTATAGTAACACGCTGTACAGGTTTGTGGGCTAGGAGCAATAGGCCCCACCATCTGGCTGAGGTGGGCCGTAGGCTGTACCATCCAGGCTTGTGTAAGTGCACTCTAGACATTCACATGACAACAAAATCGCTCTCAGAACGTATCCCCATCCCTGTCATTCACTGATGCATGACTGTACATGGAAATTAAAATCGAACGGGTGAATGAGATTGCCAGGGAGAGAGTATGGAGTAAAACCAGAAAACGTCTGGGCATAAAACCCTCAGGGAAATAAAAATTCAAGACACCTTTAGAGGAAGAGGACACCAAGAAAGAGTGGTCAGAATACAGGAGAACCAGGAAGAAGAGTCGTCATGGAGAGTGCCACAGGGGCTCTGGCTTGGCTACCCAACACCTGTCCCTCGTCCCTCCTTCCCAACAGGTGTCTGTCCTCCTTGACATAAAAATATAGATGTTCCTACTCCAGAGAGTGAATCTTTATAATGGAAGCCAAGGTGGCAATCCCGTTCTCCCGGCCAGTGTCCGGCTCTGGAATGGACATGTGACCCCTTAGGACCAATAAAGTGTGAGAGGAAGAGTCCTTCCAGAGGGTGTCTGGGAAAACTTTCTTTGTTCTTAAGACAGAGGCAAGGATGAGATGGTTCTATTTTACCTCTGGACTTCACTGAGACTGCATGTGACATCTGGAACAGTGGCAGCTATCTTATAACCATAAGGAAAATCAACTGAGGGATCAAGTCAACACACCAAAGATGGCAGAGAGGAGACATGGAAAGAACTGGGGTCTTTGGTGACATTGCTGATCCACTGTAGCCACCATCCCCAGAGTCTACTCTCCCAATGGACCTTTTCTGATGTGATAAAATGAATTGTTATTTTTGTTTAAGACAGTTTGGGTCAATTTTTCTGTTACTTTCTAATAGAGTAACCAAGGGAAGAAAATATCTCAACAGAGTCAAACTCCTCTGAAATTCGGTTACGAAAAAAAATCTAACATTGTGCATTGGATTTGGCAAGATGGTGGTCACAGGGCAAATTCAGTAGAGAGGTGGGCTAGGAGGCTGATGGAAGAGACTGCAAGGCGAATGGGAAGCGATGAAGTAAAGACAGCAGGTGTTGTCAACCCTAAGAAGCTTGGAGAAAGCATGATGGAAAAACACCTAGTCTGAAGGCCTGGATTCTTAGTCATTTAAGGATGGGCTGTGCTGTGTAACAAACCTACCCCCAAATCTCAGAACTCAATGTGCATACTCTGTGCTTTGTGTTGACTTGTGCAAAGTCCTCTGTGGATCAGATGGCTCCCTTCCAGCAGTGACTTGGGGGTCTGGGCTGTTTCCACATGGTGGGGCTGCCATCTCAGCATGTGACCCCCATTGTCACCGAGACAGGGGAGAAGAGGGCTGAGGGGACTCTCAGGGACTTTTCTCTGCCCCATTACAGAGGAGAAAGATTTGACGCGCACAAAAGAGAAGGCAACATGACCTCGGAGGCAGAGATTGGAGTGATATGGTAACAAGCCAAAGAGTGCTAGAAACCACCAGAAGTTGGAAAGGCAAGGAATGGATTCACCCCCAGAGCCTCTGGAGGAAGTGCAGCTGCTGACACCTTGATTTCCGCCCAGCATTTCCTATGACCTCTCTGATCCGGGCAGTCAAGAAGGGTCCCCCTGGGCCCTGTACCTGCGGCAGACATGGTAGGAAGAGGCTGAGCTGTGTTGGGGTTGGACTAAAAGAGGATTTTTTAGAATGATGGTCTATAGAATCCTAGGAGTCAGAAGTTGCAAATCATCGATCGAGGAATCTTCATTATGCACCTGCTGTGTGTCCCGCCTGCTGGGAATATAGACATAACGAGACTTGGAATTGGGTTTGGGCCTCAAAGACCAAGGGCAGAGAGGGCCTTCCCCAGAGGGGGCTGGCAGCTCTGAAAGACCCTCACTGAGAGTGGGGGTGCATCTGACCAGACACTGAGCTGGGACCCGGAGCTACTGGGACACGGGAATTCCTAGCCTGTCCCACTGGCCCTGCTAAGGGGCACTGGCAGGGACTGGAAACTGGAAGCTCCCGCCTGGAAGCAGCTGTGAAGAGGGCGCCAGGCCCAAGGACAGGCGTTGGCTCAAGTTTCCCTTGGAGTCAACACAAGGGCAGTGGAGGAACCTGGCCTGGAGTCCTGCCTGACCTGGAAGGAAGTTCACAGGGTGAAGCCTGGAGCTGCCAAGCTCCAGGGGGACTGGGAGGCCTGTAGCCGAGGGTGCGGGGCAGGGCTGGGAAGAGCAGGCCAGAGAGCTGCTGGCCATGGGAGCTCACCGCTGGCCCTCTCAAGGGACGGCGCTCTTTCTGCCCATGTGGGAGCTGTGGTTTGCAGTCACTGCTGCTTGTGCCGGACCCTGGAAGCAGGTGGATGTCCCCGAAGGACAGAGGAGCCTCCAGGCCTCTCCACCACTGGTAGGCAAGCTGGGCGAGCATGACCTTGGGCCTGAGGGTTTCTGGACTTGGGTTTGGATGGGACTCCCCAGCCCGGGGATGGGAATGGTGTGTGACCTCTTCCCAGAGGCCTCCATGGTGCACCCCGCCAGAGAAGGCCACCTGCCTGACACGGTGAGTTGGCGGACAGGGGCCACAAGTGCATCTTTTCTTCAGCTTTGTGGAAGAAACAGCTTAGGGAGGAGGGAGGGGTCCTACAACGAAGAGAAAGAAATGGGAAGTTAGCCGGGACTAGAGGCTGGGGATGCTGGTCAGCACCCAGCAACCGGAACATTCCAGCACTTTCCTGAAAGGGAGCTTCCTCAGGGAGAAAAGCTGCTGTACTGTCCTGTTTTTCTTTCTTTCTTTCTTTTTTTTACAGGAGCTGTGGTGAAGACAGTCACAGCTTCTGTGGTGCCGTGTGGCTCTCTGTCTGCCTTCTCTCCTGTGTTTCTCTTTCTTCCCTTTTCCCCTCTCCTCTCTCTTCCCTTTTCTTCCCTTTTTTCTCTTTTATTCCTCCATCCTTTCTGTTCTTTCTTATGTTTCCTTGACTTCAGGTCTCTCTTTCAGTCCACCATTTATGTCTGTCTGTCTGTCTGTCTCTCTCTCTCTCACACACACACACACACACACACACACACACACACACACAGCCTGGCTTTATTCCTGTCACCTCGGCTAAAGGGCCGGGACGTCACGGGAAGCACCTGTGCTCCGGCCCCACCCAAGCACACTTTTCTATGTTCTCGTTTACACTTCCTCATTTGTCCCTTCCTTCATAAATACTTGTTCACAACGTCATCTGTGCCTTTCTGGCCTCCTCACATATCTTCATCTGTTTTTATCAGCAAACACCCAAACCTCTTCCCGGTCCCCCCCACCCCACCCCCCACCCCATCCCCTGGGCCTGGGCCCAGCCTGGCAGAGTCTCAGCTCCTTGGGGTGCGGGGAGGGCGGGGGCGGAGCGTGCCGGGGGCGGGCGGCAGTGCCCGCAGAGGTCAGGCTCCCCACTCTTGACTCCTGAGGAACCACTTGAACAGCGGGATGGGGTTACAGCCCCCTCAGCTCTTAGCCTCTTGGGGCTGCCCCCTCCTGAAGCCCAGGACCCAGGAGAAGAGCTCCCAGGTGAGGGCTGTGGAGCTCTGTTAGCACGCAGCTTAGAGCCAGGGTACCTGAGGGAGGGGCTGAGTCCCATCTCTCCGACTTGTGACCTCTAGCAAATCATACAATCCCTTTGAGTCTCAGGTTATTCTTTTCAAACCTGGAAAATGGGTATTTGTTTGCTCTACTTACTGCACAAAGGGTTCTGTGGAGTGAGCTACCTCCAAGGGTGAGTACAACAAGGATAAGGATGATACTGATGGCGGCAACTGTCGTGTACTACTTGCTAGGCGTTCTAGGTGCCTTAATATATAAACTCAATCCTATAGCCACCTCACGCGTAGGTACTATTATCATTTCTGTTTTACAGGTGAGGAAATGGAGGTTCAGAGAGGTTAAGTTACTCGTCCAAGGTTGCATAGCTGGTAAACTGGGTTTCAAATCCAATAGTCTGGCCCCAGACCCCACTCCCTTATGCTTGAATATTTTCCTGATGGCCTGTGAAATACTCTGTTCTTCTTACACTTTCCTGGGATGTCCTGGGAGAGCAATGTTGGTACCCCTCTCCTGGGTATCTCTGAGAAACCACGGTTCTGGCTCTATGGACACATGCCCGAGGGTGGTGATCCGGTGTGCAGAGTGATTGCCCAGGAGCTGAGGGCACGTGGCCATCTCCACGTGGGTCCTCTGCGGGATTTGGGGTCACTGGGAGGAAGGGAAGCTCTGCTCCAGGGCTTCAGTAACCGGCTGTGTTTTTCACTGAGATCTCTTCGGGCTTCGTTACCACGATGCAGTTATTTTTGGAGGATTACTATTCCTAGTTCAGCACACCAGACTCATTTGTCAGCCGCATTCTCTCTGGCTTCTGTGTAAGTATGTTGTGTGTTGTCTCTGCTGCTGCTATCTTTGTTTCCCTTCTAAAAAGAGCATGTGAGTAGGAAGTACTGTTTATTCCCTCATTTCTGTGCTCATTACTCTGGGGATATCAAAGATGAAATTGGTGTGGCCTTTGCTCTCAGGAATCTTGTAGTCCACTAGGGACACTCTGACATGTACAGAGGTCACTATAGTGTCACCTGGAATGCAGTGCGAGCATTATCACAAAAGCACCCCCTCCAGGACTTGAGACAGGGCTCTCAGGGAAGCTTCACAGAGGAGATGATGTATAATTAAATAAGTTAAGGTGCAGAGACCCCCAAATACAGTGATGTTTATATAAGGTCAATTGTAAGATATAATTTTATATCTCTCTCCAGTGACAGTATAGATGTAGGTGGCAGTCTAGGCTGGTGGGACAGCTCAGCTCCACAAGTCCATTCAGGGACTCAGTTCTGCTCTATCTTGTCACTTTGCTCCCCTATTTTGTAGGGTGTTGTCCTCATCCATATGGCTGTAGCTTGGTCATTGCCACATTGGTGTTCCAGCTTGTGGGTGAAGAGAGGAACACACAACAGCTGCTTTAAGGTTCAGACCCAGAAGTGGCTTCCGCACCCTGTTGGCCAACTTGAGTCATTTAGCTTCACTTGGTTACAAAGGAGGTTGGGAAATGTAGTCTATAGCTGAGTGCCCAGCCAGCAGTGTGACATGGAAGAGGGGATGATGGGGATTATTATCTCCATTACTCTATCGCAATGAGTTGCACCTTGGCATAGGAACAGGGTATTGCTAGGTAGAAATTAGAGTACGAGTGTATTCCAGGTGCATTCCAGAAAATGGCAGAGGTGAGGAAGGTGCAAAATGTATTTGGAGAAAGTGAACATCCAGCATAACTGAGTGCAGGGTTTTTGTAGAGGAGGTCTGGGTCTACCTATGGGTGGAGATGGGGCAGGTCTCGTCTCTGTAACAGGCTGCTCAGTCTTCCCATAGAACATGACCCTTGCCACCTGCACACCTGCTATCTAAAGATTCGAATCTTCTTTAATCAACCACACAGGATGTGTGCACTCTCAGCCCTACTCAGGAAATTTAACCTTGAACCAATAGCTATCCAGATCCTATCAAAATCTTGGCTTCCCAAGGGTGTGCTATTTGACTACTCTTTTCAACTGTGGTTCTTATTTTCATGCTGATTTCCAGAAAGTTCTACAAAGGATTACATTAGCCCAGTCTCCTAGGAAAAGACTTTCACTGTGTCGGGTTTCATGTTAAGCTCTTGGAAGAGATGGCTACACAAAGAACACTGTAGTATGCTCCAGCAAAACATTAATATGGATGTCGCCCACAATTTTCTCATTGTATGACACGGTATTTTTCTTTGTGTAAGAATCCACCAGATGTGTCTCGCAATATCCTGTTGTTCTGTCCTTGGCATTCAACACTTCAACAAACGCGTGTCAAGGTGCAGGCTGTAGACAGGTACTAGGCCAGGTGCTGGGGATATGGAGAGAAGAGACAAAGTCCCAAACTTCCAAGAGCTCACAGTGTGGAGCAGGGGATAGGGGTGTGTGGCATATGGGGTGGACAGATAAGTAAGAGGCATTCGTGACATAGTTTGATAAGTGTTGTGTGGGGCTCAGGACAAGATGCCATGGGAGCTGGTGGGGGAAGGTGGGGAAGGCCTTCTGAAGGAGCTGGGTCTTGGAGGTTGCATAAGGGTTAGCAATGTGAGGAATGGATAAAAGAATGTTTCTGGCAAAGGGAACAGCTTAGCAAAGTCATATAGAAATGAGAGAGGGTGGGGCTGTGGTTTAGGGGGAGGACGTGAGATTCAGCTTGGAGGGGTGGGCTGGGCTAGGCTCTTAAAATGGGTCTTGTCCCCTGCTCAGGAATTTGGGCTTCTGTCCACAGGCTCTGTGCAGT
>RJWJ010044536.1:0-12130 GCA_004363605.1 Indri indri | reverse complement strand
CCATGCCTGGCTAATTTTATATATATATATATATATATATATATATATATATATATATAGTTGTCCAGATAATTTCTTTCTATTTTTAGTAGAAACGGGGTCTCGCTCTTGCTCAGGCTGGTCTCGAACTCCTGACCTTGAGCGATCCACCCGCCTCGGCCTCCCAGAGTGCTAGGATTACAGGCGTGAGCCACTGTGCACTGCCCACAAGGGATATTTGAAACCTTCTCTCATCTCCTTAAACCTCCAGCTCTGCCTCAACTATCTCTAAGATCAGAAAATTTTTGTAATAAATGCAATAAACACTTGTTAATTACTTTCTATATCTCCTAATTCATAAAGAGAACTGAAGCCATCAGATAGAAACTGCCTCAGAATCTGGTCTGATTTTCCATCTGTTGAGGGAATGTGTTCTGACTGCCCAGCTAGACTCAATGGCAAGCCTTGCTTGCAGAAATTATGTATTATACTTTTCTGCCTCACTGGAGCTGAGCACAGGGCCCTGGGATATATGGAGACTTGGACCCTAGTATCAAGTGATATTGTCCTGCATTTCTCACCACCTTGGCTTGTTTCTTGCAGCTAATGTAGAAGGCCAACCCTTGAGACGCCGAGACAAGCGGCTTAGTTTAAATTTGGTAAGTTTGGCACTTGGGCTCCTTTAAGCCTCAATTTTACCAAAAATATCCTGACCTATATTTAATCCCTTCAAGTCTTTTGAGACCCAGCATTCTGAATCTCTGAGGACTCTTCTAGTCTTCCCTTAACACTTGAACTTGTTTGGGAACTACTGGACTCAGTGTTCTATAAGGACCCTGCCAGTTCTAATGTTCTAGACACTTGTTTAACTTGGGGTAGCTACTTAAGGCATCACATTATACTTAAAGGATTTGCATAAATTCATAACCTTCTGTCTTCCAGCATCAGATCTGGGAGAGTCAATCCTATGTACACACAATTATTACAGAAGCAGAATTTGAGCTAGAGGCTTGTCCAACTTTCCTGAGGAAGTTCAGAGTTATTCTTGGATAATTTGGAACTGAAACCATATCTGCAGCCTTGGCTGCCCACTGGTAGCAGTTTCCATGATTGGTCTGTGGTTCCCAATCTGTACCTATTCTCTTGCAGCCAAGCAGGTTCTCCCTGATGTATCCCACAGCTTCAGCAAGTGCTGAAGACAGCTATATGCCTATGAGCCCTGCCACTGTCTCTGGTCTTGGATCCCACTGCAGCCCTGATGACTACATTCCAATGAGCTCAGGAAGCATGACAAGTCCACTACCTGAGCTACCTGCAGACCTGGAGCCTCCTCCGGTGAACAGAGATCTCAAGCCTCAGAGGAAACGTAAGGCACTTGACCAGGCCTGCTGTACAGGGGAAGGGGAGCAAAGTCCTGGTGGATGCATAGAAAAGGTTTCCTTCCTGACCCTCTCAGGGAAGGAAGAGCTAGAGAAACCATTCCAGAGGGCTAGAAAATATAAGGGCAAGAAAGAAGTGGCTGGGATGGGATGGGAAGTGCTAGGGCACCTTGCTGCCCCAGATTGTCATGGTAAAGGAGTAGGAAAACTTACAGGCACTGTGGCCCTGCAAATACAGCCTGTGAAGCCAAGTTCATTCCAGAGGTCTTATCTTTGGCTACTTCTCTAACAAAGGCCCAGGAATAAGTGATGTTGGATTGGAATGAAATCCACTTGGTGTCTCTTCATTTAGACAGCACTTGTATGTATTCATAGTGTCAGCCTTCTGTAAAGCAGCCAAGGATAGCCTTTGACACCAATTCCTGAAGGTCAGACTTGGTCACATACAATTTATCATTGACTGCTCTGTGCATGCCCATCAGCAGAGGTGTTTGGAAGTAGGGGTGTTACACTCGGGCAGCTTCTCTGGTCTACTAAGCAGCGTGGACAGACAGGGAGGTAGAAGAAGAGAGAAAGAGGAAAAGCAGGGCAAAGCAACTTGTTAATTTCATTCTTGCCCTGCCTCACCTGCCCAGTTGGCTGTGTGAGTACAAGGAAGCCTTTGGTATAATGACTATGATCTGACACTCCATCTAGTCCATTCCAACCTCTCTTTGCTCTTTGGAAAAACTACCACTTCAGGTGGCCATGCCCAAAGCTGCTACCTAAGCTCCCTACTCATGCCTGGTCCATTCTCATCACACCCACTTAAATTTGAGTCAAACCACGTTTACACATTTGCAGTGTGTTTGCTGTGTGTGTGGTGCTATGCTAGGCACTGGGTGGTATGCAAAGATGAGGTTCTTCATTCTGAGGGGAGGAAGCCATGTAAAAACCACCTGGATGAAAAAGTAGAATTATGAAGTCAGTACTAAATAGGAGAACAGACCTGTCTTATGAGGTTCTGAGGAAATAACCATTCATTCTGGTCAGAAACAATTTCACAGGGGCCTGTAACTTTGAAGTAGATATTAATGTTTCACTCAATTAATTTTCTATGGCAATGCAGTCCAACAGAACTTTCTTGAAATGTGGCTAGTGCAACTGAGGAACTGAATTTTAAATTTTATTTAATTTTAATAAATTTAAATATATGTGTAAATAGCCATATGTGGCTAGTGGTAACTATATTGGACACTGCAGCTCTACATGACCTAGAGATAGGCAGACAGAAGATGTTTGGTGGACTCAGGGTTGGAGATTTAGTGAGTGGATGCAGGGGTGGATGCCCAGCCCAGGAGGAGTGGGTTCTGGAATGAACACTGCGGCCCAGGAGGGAGAGGGCAGGGTAAGTACAAGAATCTATGAGAGCCCATGATATGGGGCCTGATCATGTCTGGAGGTCAAAGGCCTCCCTAAGGAGGGGACATTGAGCTGAGATCTGAATATGAGTAACTAGGCAAAGAGTTGGGGAAGAATGTTCTAAGCAGAAGGACCATTGGGTAAACAATGAGTTGGAGGTGGGGAAGACTAGAACCTGGGTGACCATCTCCACCTGTGATAAGAAGGGTAAATTTGTATTTTAGATATGTCATGTGTGAGGTAGGTGTTGGGATTCTGCAAGGTCCAAGACTTTTGTCTGTGCATTGCATACACTGAGTTCTCAATAAATGTATTTTGACTAAATGTGTCACCACGTTGTTACCTCCAGCAGGTAATGTGACCATTTGCTTGGTCTTTATTCTCAGTGGGGCAGGGAAGAGGAGGATAGTGAAATTCACACCCATCATCAGTGCTGCCTGTCAGTAAATTTGGACTTGGTGTGCTAGGAAAGTTTACTGCCTTTACATTCTGGCCTTGAACTCCTGTGAACTAACCATACTAGATATTGTGTGCTGTCTTGTAGCACGGCCACCTCCCCTGGACCTGAGAAACCTCTCCACCATCCGGGAACACGCATCTCTAACCAGGACCCACACTGTACCTTGGTAAGTTTCTGATTGCTCAAAGGCACCTTGTGCAGCACAGATACCCCCAGGGTTAGTTAAGCCTCTTTGATTAAATGTGGTTGAAGCCCACTCTATCTAGCTTAAGCCAAAGGAGGGGTGAGGTTTATTATCAAGAGCCAGAGGTGTTCTATAGATCACATAGGAAGGAATACAACTGGGTCACTCAGGATACTGGAACCAGGAACTGGAGTGTTGTCGGGAATCCAACACATCTGCCTCACTCTTCATATCTGCTCCTTCCTTTGTCTTTGCAGAATTGGGTAGGATAAGGGAGTTCTCAGAGAAGGAAGGATGGTGATGGTTCATGGGCTGGATAGACAAACCTCAAAATGTACTTGTATTCTCTCATCTCACCTTTTGGAAATTGCATTTTCAGAGTCCTGAGCCCAGGAGTTTCTTGGTTCACTCTAATGCCATAGGACATACTCACTTTGTAAAGCAGAATTCTGCAGTGAGCTGTATTTCCAGCTAAGACTGCAGGGAAACTCGGCCTGTGCTTGACTTTGAAGTAGTATGGAAGTTGATTCACACAGTCTTCTTGTATTATCAGAGGAATGGCCTTACTTCCTTACTTTTCCTGGTTACTTTGAATGGAAACGAGAGGGCCAAAAGGAGATTTTTTTTTTTTTTTTTTTTTTTTTGCTAAATTATATGATGCGTTGGTCTGTTTCTGGAAAACTCATGAGCTATGTCTAATAGAGGGCCTGGAAAAAAGCAGCCTTTGTGAGTTGGGATCCAGTTGCCCCAGAGTGGGACAGAAACTGCTGGGCAGCCTCTGCTTCTTCAGGAATTGCTCTGGCTGGAAGGAAGCTGTATCTGGAAGGGGAGGGCAGAAACCCCATGGGGGCCATGTCAGTTCCTGGCTGGCTTTCAGAGCAGCTGTAAGACATTGCTTTGACCTCATCTATATTTTCGTTCTTAGCAATCGAACCAGCTTTCTCTCTCCAGAAAGAAATGGTATCAATCCTGCAAGATTTTTTGCCAATCCTGTTTCCAGAGAAGAGGAAGAAAGCTACATCCAAATGGTAACCTGTTTTTCACACTCTTCTTATTCTTCAGCCCAATCTACATTCTTGCAAGTTCATTATAAAGGAAACATCCTTCAGGAAGCCCTGTGCAATCTTAAAATGATCACTTGATTGTAAAACCAGGTCACAAGCTTTTCTCAACTGGGAACAAATTGATTCAAAGCTGTTTTCTTTCCTGCAATATTCAACTCCTCATATTATTTTGAGACCATAGTATTTCGAGAGAACCTACAGCTGAGGCATGCGAAACGGGAACATGGAAATGCCAGAAATTCTTTTCACCAAGGTTGTGATGTCCCGTTTGACCCCAGTAGGTTTGTAGTTCCCTGGGTGTCCAGAGTCTAGGCTGTGAAAACTCAAATATTGCGTCCTCCCTTCACTGAAACACCTAGTAGCCCTGCCGTGATGTCTCTGAACTTTCCTGAAGGATGAACCACTGAGAATCCCCTTGGGGCTGGGGACTGCCCTGGGCCATGGATGTATCTTAGCTTCTGGACATTACTGTTTAGGGCATCTTTCTGTAGACCTGAGTGGATGGAGACCTGACCTCTCTATCCTTTAATTAACCATTCACAGTTCAAGAGTCCTACTGTCTCTCTCCTGCCCTGTTGTCCCTTCTATTCTCTTTATCTTAGATGCTACTGAGAGCATGGGTTTTTGAAGATGGAGAGGGGCTTTTAGCACCTCTGGCAATTAGCTGCACTTGAACCAGGACTGTGCCCATTCTGCAATTTAGAAATGTAGGAAACACTAGAGAATGCTTCTGTTTGAACTATGAAATTTTGAAAAGAGGTCTTAGAAGGACAATGTTCAAGGCACTGTGCTATGTACTACTCTTGAGAAGATAATTCTACCCTCCTATATGTGAGGATAATGGGCAATTGAAAATCTAAAAATAGTAATCTCTAGTAAAGCAATAATTAAATGCTTCATTTTGTCTTTTTATTTGATTAAAAGTGTGCTGTAAGTGCACTTAACCATATACAGATGGAAAGTGACTCATAGACAAATCTGCTGTGGTCTTCCCAGTATTTCTCACACTTAGTAATGGCCCTTGGGAGACTTCTAGAAGAAAACACTCTTACAAAGGATGCTGAACAGCTGCATTCTGTCTCCAGAGAACAGAAAATGGAAGTGAATCTAAAATCTAAAGGAAGCAAGTGCACAGTCATTCCAGATACCCGCAGTTCATTTATGATCTTTGAGGTTTTGAAGAAGACCAGTATTTCCTTAATAACACAGTTAGGGATTGAGTGTTTGCCTGGGCTTATCACTGACCAGTGACTGTCTGTATGCATCAGAGTAGATTAAGAGCCCAGAACACTAGCTGAAGGTAGCTGTGAGGGAACAGCCACAGAAAAATGTTTAAAGGCTATCCCATCTCATTCAATTATGTTTTTGTTAACTTCGGTAATAAGATATGACTTTGATTCACATTTTTTCATTTGTGCCACACAACAACCCTATTTGGAAGTCAAAATTAATGTGATTTGACTCTTTAATTTTAACAGTTTTTTTTTTTTTTTTTTTTTTTGAGACAGAGTCTCACTCTGTTGCCCGGGCTAGAGTGCTGTGGTGTCAGCCCAGCTCACAGCAACCTCCAACTCCTGGGCTCAAGTGATCCTCCTGCTTCAGCCTCCTGAGTAGCAGGGACTACAGGTGCCACCATGCCCAGCTAGGTTTTGCTATTTATGGTAGAGACGGGGTCTCGCTCTTGCTCAGGCTGGTCTCGAACTCCTGGCCTCAAGCAATCCTCCCGTATTGGCCTCCCAGAGTGCTAGGATTGATTACAGGTGTGAGCCACTGCACCCGGCCTAATTTTAACAGTTTTGTAAGGCTTTTATAGTAGAATTCTAGACTCTTAAATTTCACATTAATTTTTTATTATGGTATAATGTTTTTAAGTTTTTAGATTGTACAGTGAAATTGACTTTCTCTTGGTGTGCAGTTCTATGAGTTTGAACATATGTATCAATTTGTGTAACGATCACCACAATCAGGATACAGAACAGTTCCCAAAGTACTCCTTCACGCTACCTCTTTATAGCCACACCCTCCCTCCACCCGCAAACCCCGGCAAGCACTGATCTGTGCTCCGTCACTATGGTTTTGTCGTTTTAAGAATGCCACATAAATAGAATCATACAGTACCTTTTGAGACCGGCTGCTTTCGCTCAAAATAATGTCTTTGAAGTTCATCCAAATGGTTACGTGTGTAAATTGTTCTTTCTGTTTTCTTGCTGAGCAGTATTCAAGTGTTTGGATATGCCACATTTTGTTTGTCCACTCACTCATTGAAGGACATTTGGATCATTTCAAGTTTCTGGGCAGTCGGAACTGTTATAAGCATTCTTTTACAGTTTTTAAAAAATATTTTTACTGTATTAAAATGTACATGATGTAAAATTTACCATTGTAATCATTTTAGGTGCACAATTCAGTGCCATTAAGTACATTCATGATGTTGCATAATCATCACCACTGTCCATTTTCAGAATTTTTTCATCATCCCAAGCAGAAATTCTGTACCCATTAAATAATAACTCCTTATTTCCCCACCCACAAATGCCTGGTAATCTCTGTTCTACTTTCTGTATCTATGAATTTACCTTTGCTAGGTACCTCATGTAAGTAGAATCATACAATATTTGTCCTTTTGTCTGTGTCTTCTTTCATTTAGCTTAATGTTTTTAAGATCCATCCATATTGTAGCATATGTCAGAATTTCATTCATTTTTAGGGCTGAATAATATTTAATTACATGTATACACTACATTTTGTTTATTCATTCATCTGTTAATGGCCATTTGGGTTGATTCTATCATTTGTCTATTATGAATAATGCTGCTATGAAGGTTAGTATACAAATATATGTTTGAGTTCCTACTTTTAATTCTTTTGGATATATACCTAGAAGTGGAATTTCTGGATCATACGGTAATTCTATGCTTAGTTTTTTAAGGAACTACCAACACTTATTTCCTTTTTTAAAAATAATAGCCATCCTACTGAGTGTGAAGTGGTATCTCATTGTGGTTTTCATTTGCATTTCCCTAATGATTTGTAATGTTAAGCATCTTTTCATGTGCTTATTAGCCATTTGTGTATATTCTTTGTTTTGGTTTGTGTGTGTGTGTGTGTGTGTGTGTATGTGTGTTTGAGACAGAGTCTTGCTCTGGTGGCCCCTGGTAGAGTGCGGTGGCGTCATTGTCATCATAGCTCACTGCTACCTCAAATTCCTGGGCTGAAGCAATCCTCCCGCCTCAGCCTCCCAAGTAGCTGGGGCTACCGGTGTGTGCCACAGCGCTTGGCTAATTTTTCTATTTTTGGTAGAGATGGGGTCTCGCTCTTGCTCAGGCTGGTCTTGAACTCCTCAGCTCAAGTGATCCTCCTGCCTCGGCCTCCCAGTGTGCTGGGATTATAGGCTTGAGCCACTGTGCCTGGCCTTTATATCTTTTTTGGAGAAATGTCTATTCAAGCCCTTTGCACATTTTTTAATTGCATTGTTTCTTTTTCTTTTTTTTTTTTTTTTGAGACAGAGTCTCACTCTACTGCCTGAGTAGAGTGCTGTGGCGTCAGCCTAGGTCACAGCAACCTCAAACTCCTGGGCTCAAGTGATCCTTCTGCCTCAGCCTCCCGAGTAGCTGGGACTACAGGCATGCGCCACCATGCCCGACTAATTTTTTCTATATATTTTTAGTTTTCCATCTAATTTCTGTCTATTTTTAGTAGAGACAGGGTCACTCTTGCTCAGGCTGGTCTCGAACTCCTGAGCTAAACGATCCGCCCGCCTCGGCCTCCCAGAGTGCTAGGATTACAGGCGTGAGCCACCGCGCCCGGCCGCATTTTTTCTTTTTTGTTGTTGAGTTATAGGATTTTTAAAAAATATATTCTGGGTAGCAACCCCTTATCAAGTATTTGATTTGCAAATATTTTCTCCCATTTTGCGGAGATTTCTCTCATGATTTCACTTCCTTGATGCACAGGAGGTTTTAATTTTGATGAAGTCAAATTTATCTTTTTTTCCCTTTAATGCCTTGCTTTTGGTGTCATATCCATGAAATCATTGCCGAATCCAATGCTGTGAAGATTTTCTCCTGATTTCTTCTAAGAGTTTTATAATTTTAGCTCTTATGTTTAAGTCTTTGATCCTTTTTGAGTTAATTTTTGTATATGTTATAAGGTTAGAGTCCAGCTTAATGTTTGGTAAAACTCTGAAGGGTAGCCATCTGGTCCAGGACTTTTACGTTTTGGGAGGTTTTTGATTGCTGCTCCAATTTCTGAGCTTGAGATTGGTCTATTCAATTTTAACATATAGATCTTATGCATATTTTATGAGTTTATATCTAAGTATTTCATATTTGAAGCTATTATTAGTGGCATTTTTGTAAATTCAGCTTCCAATGGTCCATTGGTAGTATATAGAAATATGATCAATTTTTGTGTTTTGATCTTGTATCCTGAAACATTGCTAAATACACTTATTAGGAGGTTTTTATTTTCTTTAGATTTCTTGGGATTTTCTGTTTACATGATCATGTCATCCGTGAATATGAAGTTTTATTTCTTGCTTTTCAATCTGTATGCTCTTTATTTCTTTTGATTGCCTTATCACCAGGCTAACATTTCTAGTATGATGTTGAATAGATGTCTTGTTTGCCATCTTAGGGGAAAAACATTCAGCCTTTAACTATTAAGTACAATGTTAGCTGTAGGTATTTTATAGATGTTCTTTATCAGATTAAGGAAGCTCCCTTCTGTTGCTAGTTTGCTGAGAGTTTTATCATGAACGGATGTTGAATTTTATTAAATGCTTTTTTTGCATTCATTAATATGATCATTTAGTTTTCTTTTTTACACTGTTAACATCATGGATCATACTGATTTATTTTTGAACGTTGAACCAGTCTTGTGTTCACTGAATAAATCCATTTGGTTATGGTATATTATTCTTTCTATATTTTGCTAGACCTCAGGAAGTGTTCTCTCCTCTTCTATTTTTCTGGAATGGATTATGTAGAATTAGTTCTATTTATTCTTTAGATTTTTGGTATAATTCACTAGTGAAAACATTGGGTGAATTCAATTTCTTTAATATTTATAGGACCATTAACATTATCTGTTTAATCTTGAGTGAATTTTGGTTATTTCCTAGGAGCTTTATAGTTTTACCCTCACATTTGGATCTATAATGTACCTTTAATTAATTTTTGTGTATGATGTGAGATAGAAGTAAAGCCTCATTTTCTTCCCATTGTTCTCAACAGGAAGGATGGTCAAAACTACTTAATCCAACATTATTGGAAATGGAGCTACATTTATTCTGTTTTTTTAAAAATTTGATGGGGCACTGTGGCAGGCAAGGTAGCATGAAAAACACCCCTCATATAAAATATATTTATTTTATTTTTTTTAAGAGACAGGGCCTTGCTCTGTTGCCCAGGCTGGAGTGCAGTCACATGATAATGGCTCACTGCAGCCTCAAATTCCTGGGCTCAAGCGATCCTCCCACCTCACCCTCCCGAATAGCTAGGACTATTGGCACATGCCACCACACTCAGCTAATTTTGTGTGCGTGTGTGTGTGTGTGTGTGTGTGTGTGTGTGTGTGTGTAGAGATAGGGTTCACTACGTTGCCCAGGCTGGTCTCAAACTCCTGATCTCAAGTGATCCCTCCCGCCTTAGCCTCCTAGAGTGCTGGGATTACAGGTATGAGCCACTCTACTCTGCCATAAACTATCTTAATGTGGTAGAGAATATATTTTTTAA
Source organism: Indri indri (assembly GCA_004363605.1). NCBI lineage: Eukaryota > Metazoa > Chordata > Mammalia > Primates > Indriidae > Indri > Indri indri. Next base: position 1,928 of record RJWJ010044536.1, on the reverse strand, counting down.
AAACATTTTTAAAATCCAAAACTCAGCTGACAAGTACAGAAGGGAAATCTCTGGAGCCAAAAATGTTGAGAAATGACAAATCCTGAAAATACACTAGAATTATAAATAAGAGACTCAAATATAGAAGTAAGTAATTTTTAGAAATATTGGATTTTGAATATAAAATAAGTATATTTGATATATTTAAAGGAGGAATTGAAAGTTGGATTGAGTAACAATATACTATTAAAAATGGCCAGGTAGATTATAAAATATCATTTAGAATTTCTAGACATAAAAATAGGGATGAAAGTAGAAAGTCAATGGATAAGTTAAACATACTAAACATAAAGAGCGATTTAGTGAACTGGAAGATTATTATGAGGAAGTTACTAATAAATCAGGACAAGGAGATAAAAATATGGAAAATATCAAAGAAAGTTGAGACATAGAAGATAGGATGAGAAGGTCAAACATTTGTCTACTCAGAATTGCAGGGGGAGATCATAGAAAAAATAGGAGAGAAGCAATATGTAAAGAGATTATGACAGAGTTTCTCACAATTCATGATACGAATCCTGAGAAAGTCCAAAGACTCACAAGCAGGTTAGTAGTGGAATGTAGATGGTGGGTATATATTTTTAATTTGGCTGATCATTTAAAAAAATTTTAAATAATAAGTTGAAAAAACAAATTCTACAAAAGTAAAATGAATAGTTAAGGAGAGAAATTGACAAAATAAACAACAAAATTAGAGAGGATAAACACAGCCATAATTGGCTCTTTAAAAAGACTAAAACTGAACAAAACTAATCAAGAAAAAAGATATGGATACAAATAAATGATATTAAGAATAAAAAGAGGATAATAATCGCAGACACATCAGAAATTAACTATGTAAGAGAATATTGTAAACTTTACACCAATAAGTTTGAAAACTTTGGTGAAAAAAATAGGCAAATTTTTGGAATTTCAAAAATCAAAGACTGATTCAAGTGGAAATAGAAAACTGAATGGTTATATGCCCATTAAAGAAACTGAATCAGTGGGAAAATTTTTACTACAAAGGATCATAAGGCCCAAACAACTTTACCAACAGTTTCTACCAAAAGGAAGAGATAATTGCAATCTTCTATAAACACCTCCAACAATGGAAAAAGAAAATATTACCCAGCTTACTTTCTGAGGCTAAAATAACTTGATACCAAAACAAATAGCAATAACATAAGTAGAAAATTATAGGCAAATTTCACTCAAGGATGCAGATTTAAAAATCCTAAAGAAGAATACGTCCAACCAAATACTTGTACACAAAGGTTCATAGCAGCATATTCATAATAGCCCGAAGTGAAAACAACTCAAATATTCATCAGCTGATGAATGCATACATAAAATATAGTATAGCCATACAATGGAATATTATACAGCCATAAAAAATAAAGTACTAATACATAGAACAATGTGGATGAACCTTGAAAATAATATACTGAGTAAAAGAAGCTAGTCACAAAAGACCACACATCATATAATTTTATTTGTATGAAGTATCTAGAATAAGTAAATCTATAGAGACAGAAATTAGATTAATGTAGTTGCCTAGAGCTGGTGGAGATGAGGGGACTGGGAGATGATAACCAGGGGGTACAGGATTTCTTTTGGGGGTGATGAAAATGTTCTGAAACTGATTAAGGTTATGATTGCACAAATGTGTGACTATACTAAACACCACTAAGTTTGCTTGGCAGTGCATAAACTTTTTAATTTGATTAGATCCCACTTATTTATTTTTGTTGCTGCAGCAATTGCTTTGGGGTTCTTCTTCAAGAATTCCTTGCCTAAGCCGATGTCTGAAAGGGTCTTCCCAACATCTTCATTAAGAATTCTTAAGGTTTCATGCCTTAGGTTTAAGTCTGTTATCCATCTTGAATTGATTTTTGTGAGAGGTGAGA
>RJWJ010044535.1:0-12131 GCA_004363605.1 Indri indri | reverse complement strand
TAAAGAAGGAGACGTGATTTGGATATCCTGAGCAAGCCAAATGACATGAGTAATTGAAGTTTCACAATTAGCAGTGGGTCAGAGTAGTGGTAACTTGAGAGAAATGTCTAAGCTGGCTAACTCTAACTCTCCTTCTCCATTCACTCCGCCACACATTTCAATGTGCTTTCTCTTTCTTACCATTTTATTGTGAGTATTTCATTACAAAGTTATAATGACTCCCAGGTTATGACTTGCATGGACAGTTTTCAGTTATTATTATTTGACTTCTACTAACCTTGATTATATTTGCTGCTCTCGTTTTTGATTTCTATGACCTACATCTTCTGGAATTTTGCCTTGTCTTCCTGGCTGCCTCTGATCAGTCTCCTTTTCTGATTCAGTTTCTTCTTCCATCTCACCAAGGCTGTTGTTCTTCACGGCTTTTCACAAACATATTTTTGGTCTCACTTCACAGATTCTCCCAGGGCAAATTTATCAGTTTGTTCAGTAACCATTTATGTGTTGCTGTCTTCGATATCTATATTCGCAGGTCTAATCTCAATTTCTATCTCAGTTTCCAGAGATATGTAATTAACTCCCTAGGAAAACTATCAAATTGGATGCTCCAGAGGCAGCTCCAATTCAACCAGCTCTAATCGAACATTTTGCCTGGGTGAATGACTTCACCAATGCAGATATTTTCTTTCTGTGATTTTCTTTTTCCATGACGTTAAGGGGGTACAATTTTTTTCCATGGATGCATTGCATAACGCTTAAGTCAGGGCTATTAGTGTGCCTGTCACCAGAATAGTGTTTACTGTAGCCAATAGGTAAGATTTTATCCCTCACCCCCTTCCATTCTCCCTTCTTCTTGGTTTCCAATATCCTTTACATCTCTTTGTGCCTTTGTGCACCTATCATTTAGCTCCCACCTGTTAGTAAGAACATGTAGTATTTGCCTGAAGTACTTCTCTTAGGATAATCGTCTCTAGTTCCATTCGAGTTACTACAAAAAACGTTATTTCATTCCTTTTTATGGCTGATTAGTACTCTATGGTGTGTGTGTGTGTGTGTGTGTGTGTGTGTGTGTGTGTGTGTGTGTGTGTATCACATTTTATTAATCCTTTCATGTATTGACGGGCACTTGGGTTGATTCCACATCTTTGCAATTGTGAATTGTGCTGCAATAAACATTCAAGTGCAAGAGTCTCTTTTATGAAATATTTTTTTTTCCTTTGAGTAAATATCTAGTAGTGGGATTGCTAGATCAAATGGTAGGTTTACATTTAGTTCATTGAAGAATCTCCATACTGTTTTCCATAGAGATTGCACCAATTGTAGTCCCACCAAAAGTGTGTAAGTGTTCCTTTTTCTCTGCGTTTACATAGCATCTATTGTTTTTGGACTTTTTAGTAATGGCCATTCTGACAGGAGTAAGGTGGTATCTCATTGTGTTTTTCTTTTCCTTTTGTTTAATGCTCAATTTATTAAGCTTATAAATCTAATACCAAAAACTAAAAACAAATTTTTCTTGGAGTTTTCAAATATTGATTGAAAATTTATTTAAAAAATCATTTACACAATATAAACTAACTGAATCCTTTTAAATACTTCAAAACCTTACTTCACAAGCATATGAAAACAAAGATTACAGAATTTATTGCTGTAGTTTCATTTAAATCTGCTTTAAAACATCGATATCATGGTTTTGATGCCTTTTTTATTTTTGTGCTTGTTTTTCTACTCTTGTTTTGATATACCCTTTGGGTTTCAGTATTATTATTTTTATTTCTTTCTGGGGGTTACAAAATTCTTAGCAGACCTAAAGAAAAGATTATCTTATCAGAACAACTTAGATTGCAGGATTTGGTTTATTGACTGATTAAATATTGGTCAGATGTGTTTACTTCTCTCAAGGTGATTCTAACCTAAACCACCTTTTTGTAGTGAGCTTTTGTATAGTTCAGTGACATGCAGAAAGTTGCGCTGTTGGATTAGAGCAGGTTTTTCAGCAAGGAAGATCCGAGTCTGGTGTCATACCAACCCATTGTGGTTTTAATTTGCATTTCCCTGGTGATTAGTGATGTTGAGAATTTTTTCATATGTTTTTTGTCCATTAGTCTATCTTCTTTTGAAAAGCTTCTGTTCATGTCTTTTGCCCACTTTTGGATGGGGTTGTTTGTTTTTTTCCTTGGTGATTTGCTTGAGTTATTTGTAGATTCTCAATATTAGCCCTTTGTCAGGTGTATTGTTTGTGACTATTTTCTCCCATTCTGTAGGTTGTGTATTCACTCTGTTCATTATTTCCTTTGTTATGTAGAAGCTGTTCAATTTAATTAAGTCCCATTTTTTAAATTTTTGTTGTTTGTTTATTTGCCTTTGGGATCTTAGTCATAAATTCTTTGCCTAGGCTAATGTCTAGAAGAGTTTTTCTTGTGTTTTATGCTAGATTTTTTGTTTGTTTGTTTAATGCCTTACATTTATTATTTTGTTTATATGGTAAGAGATAGAGCTTCTGTTTCATTCTTCTGCATGTGGCTATCCAATTTTCCCAGCACCATTTATTGAATAGGGTGTCTTTCCCCAGTATGTCGTTGTCTGCTTTGTTGAAGAAAAGTTGGTCATAGCTGTATGGTTTTATTTTTATGTTCTCTATTTTGTTCCATTGGTCTATATCTTTACTTTCATTCCAATAACATGCTGTTTTGGTTACTATAGCCTTGTAGTATAATTTGAAATCGGGTAATGTGATGCTTCCAGATTTGTACTTTTTGATTAAGATAGCTTTGGCTATTCAAGATTTTTGGCTCCAAATGAAGCTTAGAATTATTTTTTCTAGATCTGTGAAATATGACATTGGTATCTTGATGAAGATTGTATTGAATCTGTAAATTGCTTTGGTCATTATGGACATTTTAAAGATGTTGATTCTACCAATCCATAAGCAAGGGGTGTTTTTCATTTGTTTGTTTCCTCTAGGGTTCCTTTCATCCATATTTTGTTGTTCTCCTTGTAGAGATCTTTCACCACCTTGGTTCAGTATATTCCTAGGTATTTTATTTTCTTTGCAGGTACTGGAAATGGTATTGAGTCCTTGATTTGACTCTCAGCTTGACAGCTATTAGTATATAGAAATGGTACTGATTTGTGTAACCTAAGACTCTGTTGAAATTATTTATCAATTCTAGGATCTTTTGGTGGAATCTTAAGCATTTTCTAGATACAAGATCATATAGTCAGCTCACAAGGATACTTTGACCTCCTCTTTCTATGTTTGGGTGCCCTTTATTTCTTTCTCTTGCCTGATTGCTATGGCTAGAACATCTAGTACTATGTTGAATAGAAGTAGTGACAGTGGGCATCCTTTTCTTGTTCCAGTTCTCAGAAGAAATGCATTCACCTTTTCCCCATTTAGTATGATGATGGCTGTGGGTTTGTCATACATATATGTATGTTATACATATAATTTTACAATATGTCCCTTCATGCCTAGTTTGCTGAGGGTTTTTATCATGAAAGGGTGCTGGATTTTTTCCTGCATCTATGGAAATGATCTGCCCCCTAACAAGCAGTGAATTTAAGCAGTGACGAAAAAATTTCCCCAAAACAACAACAAAATAGCCCCAGACAAGATGGATTCACAGACAATTTCTACCAGATCTACAAAGAGAACTGATACCGATCCTACAGAAATTATTTCATAACATCAACAAAGAGGAAATCCTCTCGAACCCATATTATGGAGCAAGTATCACCTTGATACCAAAGCCAGGAAAGGACACAACAAAAAAAGAAAACTATTGACCAATAACTCTTATGAACATAGATGAAAAAATACTTAAAAAAAATTCTAGCAAATTGAATTCAATAGCACATTAAAAAAATAATTCACCATGATCAAGTGGATTTCACTCCAGGGATACAAGGATGGTTCAACATATGCAAATCAATAAACATAATCCACCACATAAATAGAAGCAAAAACTAATGCAGATACCTTTGACATTTCCTTCTTTTTTATCCAGTCCCCATTACTACCTCCACCAGGAAAACAGGCTAAATTAAATGTTTCATTCATTCATTCAGGAACATATGTATTAAAGCCCACTAAGCATCAGGCAGGTTTGGGGGCCCAAAACACAATAAGATCTGCAGGAGAGGATAATGCTGGAGAAAGTATTATCCAGCACCTCCTAACATCATACTGAATTAATCATTAGGGCCTATTGACTTTTCTTATTCTTTTTTTCTTTTTTCCATCTCACTGTCATTATCTTTGTGCAGTCAAATATTATCTTCCACTTGGATTACAGTAAGAGACTCATAGCTGTCATTCCTCTTTCAAGTATAGTTCAACTGTAAAATGTCTTGATAAGAGAGACATAATATCTTTGAAAAATTATTTAAATATGACTACTACATTTTCCAAGACATATTTAGTGGGATTTCAATTTCTCTCAAGAAAAAAAGTATTAATTTCTTGCTATAGCATAGAAGTTGTTTTTGTACTCTTTTTTCCCCCCTTACCTTTCTAGATTCAGCTTTTAGTTTCATCTATCCCTCTCATTCCCATCATACTCTTAGAAACTTTCTATTCCCATCACGGAATATATGTAAATGCATTTCCCTAAATGTGTAATTCTCCTCTCATCTCTCTACTTCTTAACAATTATTTCATCTGAATATTCACTCCAGCCTCCACAATATACATCTCAAACTGAATAATACCAAATCACTACTCAGGGATCAGGTTTGGTCTTACCCCTTCTTTAAAGCCTTATGTAATTCCTTGAGTCTAAGAAGGGCCTTTTCTAGGAGATCTCATAGCACTCTGCACTTATATACATTGAAACATTAGACATACTGTAAAGAAAAGTCATGATTCATTTCTGTATCAAACACTGGACTCTAAATTTTCTAAGATCGGTTTCTAAGATCACTCTTTTTTTCTCTGTCGCCTGTAGTAGATGATTGATATAATAAATATGTGATTATTTGAATTTTATAGGGATTATTGCTGAATACAGGAAGTAAGCTTGAAGACAAATATGGATATTGACTGTCAGACAAAGGAGTAGTCTCAAAAAGAATTAATTACCAGTTGTGGCAATCTAAGAATAAGGTACAAAGCATTTAAAATTTTCATGTACTCTGTAAATGTGCCCACCAAATTACTGGCTATTCCCAATTATTACATAGTACTCATAGCTTCTTCTCTTTGCCCATATTGTTATATTAGCATCACTCTATATCTATTTTTCAATACCATTTACATTTTTTGCTTTGATTTCTTACCACTTTTTTGATTACTATTAACTCTTTGATACACGGATTCTGACTACTTTATTCAATGACAAACGATTCAACTTTAATTAATCTGTTTTAAAATAACATGAAATATATTTGCAATCTATGTATAATACCAGAAAGATACAAAAAAGAAGTAATTAGTTCTATTTGTTAAAATGATAAATAAACAAATATAAATCAGAGATATTATGAGATTTTTCCATTGTATATTACAATTAGGAGAATTTTATTTTCTTAACTATTAACCTTTTATTGTACTTAAAAATGAATGAATGAATGAGTGATGGCTGATTACATACTAAACCTTCCCAAGAAGTTTTGCAAAATATTTCTGTAAAGTGATACTTACCAAGATGGAATGAAGCTTTGTTAATATAGCATTCTATAAGGAATACTTCTTACCTATTTTTTCATTCTATTCATAGGAATCTTTAAGACTCAGGAAAAAATCACACTCATACTATCCATATGGTCAATCTAAATCTAGTCTTTAAGGATTAGATTTAGATTTAGTACTTTACAAAGTAAAGTACTAAACTTTACTTTAACTTAGTATTTAACTTAGTACTTTACAAAGATGTTGAAACTTTAACTTAGAAACAGTCAAAAAACAATACCAACAATCTAGAATGAGAAAAATTAAGATTTAATTCTGTAATTAACTTAAGCATAACTTTACACACAAGAAATCTAAACCAATATCCAATGAAGCTCTGATATATACCTCTAATTCTTCTTTTCTATGGGAAAAAGTGAAAAATTGACAGTTTTGCTTTGACCATGATTACCTGTTTTACATTGTTCTTCTGTTCAGTTGTCTTTATTCCTTCTACGACTTTATAGTGTTCTTGCTACCTGCCTTGACATTACTTTTTCTTTGTATTATTAATAATTTATAAAACTAAAAACACAATATTTTTAGTTTACAAATGCTAATATGTAATTAATTACAAAACTATGATCAGAACAAGAATAGGGTTCCATTGTAGATTAGAGCTTAATGCATCACAGAAAGAGGAAATATAATGGAAATATTGAAGATTAAACATGTGGAGTTAGTTAAAATCCCAAAGATGTATGAGAGATTTACAGAGTAGGAGATAGATGACTGATCTCATAGGTATAATCCTATAGAGACTCCAGAATCAAGCTTTGCTCCAAAGGAATTCTTCATTGAAGAGAGATAGGCTAAATTTCAAGGAGAGTGACTTTAAGTTGCCAGAGAAGGGGTATGGTTGGGGAGAGTTGGTGAAGGGAAAGGGGTTTCTGGCACTAGAAAAGAAGAATCCCTTCTCAATTTCACATTTGGGGGTCCCTTAGTCTAACAGCCATCTTCCTTCTTAACTATACTAAACCAAGTCTTGCTAGTCACCACGCCTCACGTATGTACACATATCTCCCATGCAGATTTCCTGCTCAGGGGAAAGAATGACTGACAAAAACACTGACATCCATAGTAGACGAGGCAAACTTCAAGAGCCACCAAATAAAATCCGTGTAATCCCTTAATATAAAATATTAATAAATCATCAAAAATCACCAGATCCATGAGAACTAAATTTAAAAAAGCTAATTAGAAGACAAGATAAATTTAAAAAGTAAGATTTGGAGAAATACAGTTAACTCGAGGAAGATAAAATGTAAAAGGAAAAACAAGAGAAGTCCTAGGAACTTTCAAGAGTAAAAACAGCATAAATATTTCAGATATAAACCAAGAACAGATTTATATAAAGAAACAAAAATTAACCAGATAGCAAGATAGTTCCTGAAAGTGTTTTTAAAAAATGTGATTGCTTACTTGGTCAAGAATACAATCTATTGAGGACTGTAAGATAAACTCAAGAAAAATCTATTTAAAGCAAAATTATTAAAAATAGAGAAATCGAAAGTAAAAAAGATGAGACAAAAGAGGCCTAACCAGTCTAGGAAGTAATACAGAGAACTACTAGAATAAACTATTAGAAACTATTATAATAAACTATTAGAAAACAGAATATCAAAGGGAGAGTCAGATAAAAATACTTTTGTCTATCATATGATGTACTCTAGAAATTATCTAAACAAAGAAATCTTTTGTTTTCTTCTTTTTCCCCTTAATGGTCTTTTAGGGATAATTTAGGGTTTCTCCTAAATTATATCATTTCTCTGGCATTAATATTGTTAATCTTCTTTTCTGTTGTTGTTTTATATTTTACTCACATATGGTGATTTTTGATGGTCTCAATATTTTACGACAAAGGAACGCACTGATTTTCCTTGTTTGCTCTTGATAGTTTCATTAGCTATTGTGGACATTGTCTTTTGTAGACAATGTTTTTCTTAGTCATCTCCCGCCCAGGGAGGCAACTACCTGGGAGATCCAGGCACTTTGATGAGGCATTTGAAAAAGCAGGATATGTATTAGGATATCTAAGAGTAAGAAATTTAATAGACTGATGCTCCCTTTTGAGTATTAACTATAACAAATCGCTGATGAAATAAAAGAATATATGTATTAACAGAAAGTATACAAATTCAGAGGCCATTGAATTGCTTTCCATTGACTCTGTCATTTCATTGATTAAGAGGTAATTTAGAATAACTTTTATGATGGATTCAGATTCCAGCTTTTATGATGGCTTTTCTATTGTGACAAGAGACAAGAAATCCTATTTATTTTGGCAGATATCATTCTGATGTAAAGAAATCGCTAAAACCTGTTCATGTATTCAACAGTACATATAAAGCAACTATTATATTCCAAGTACTTTTCTATGTCCTTGGATTATATTTGTAAAAATAAATTCTCCACAATGGGAATACAGATGAAAAGAAAAAAATAGACAGAGGCAACAATAGGGAAGCAGAAAATTGGTAAAAGTACTGACACATTTTTTTCTCTACTGTGGATATAGAAAATAAACAGAGCCTAAAAATTGCCTAGAATCTAGAAGTCACTTGTTTCTCATTCTGCATTTTAAAGGTTTTTTTTAGGAATTTTTAAAACAGGTTTATATCTCTGTCCATGTGTTCAAAATTTCTGTAGCATAACTTCACAAGGATATTTTGCTACAATTTTAACTTTTACCCAGTGTTTGGAAAGCATTCTTCCAAAGTGTATTTCTCAGCACATTCACCTTTGTAACTTTCTTTAGTTATGTTCAAAGATCTACATCAAGAGTTCTCTAATTTTCCAATCCAGCATGGACTCAGAATCATAAGGTAAATGGGATAGGGCTAGGGCAATAAAGACCTGTTATTTGAACATGCGCAGCCACCAGTACTATGTTCTTTTTTCCCTAATAAAGTCTAGCCAATTATTATTTTTCTTATATTACACAAAGTAATTTGGACCTTGATCAATTTGTCCCTTAACCATACAAATACACTTCCCTGGTCCTTCTTCATGTAGCCTTTTGCAAGGGAGTCTCCAAATTATTTCTTGCTAACTATTGTCGTTGACCATCTCATCTGGCTCCCCTTTATCCATGAATCAAATCAAAATAATTCCTCCTTTCGTCCAGTGACAGCTATGACTGTCTTCTGGACTGGCTTTGCTCATGGACCTCTTTTCCCTGATATTTATACTTCTCTTTCTAAAATAGTACTCATTCACTTTGTAGTATTTGCAAAACAGTATGTGACATTTCGTAAATAACAGAAAAAGGAATGCCTTTTCCTCACTCATCCCGAGGGTCATGGCTGATACCCCTGTAACAAAAGACACAATAATGAGAAAAACATAACAAATGTATTTAATCAAAGTTCTACATGACCTGGGAACCTTCAAAATTAAAAACCCAAAGGCCTAGGAAAAACCAGAAAAAAAGCAATATTTTTATGCTAAGTCTGATGAAAGAAGTGGATAGTTGTGGAGAGAAACGTGATTGGATGTAAAGAAGTATGATTATAATGGTTATAAACTGGGGGGAACTTAGGAAGGTATGTTTGTTCAAATTCTTCTTGGTCAGCAGGTATGGGGCAGTATTCCTCTGAAATGAAGATCTTATGATATACTTTCAGGTGAAGTAGATTAGCGAATTCCTTCATGTCCATGCTTCAGGGGATAAAAGAAGGAGAAGGCCAGAGTGATCTTTTTACTTCTGCAATTTTTTCAACTCCCAAGGTGCCATATTTTGAGGTATAGTGCTCCAAACCCCACCACAGAAAATTTAACTAAGGTAGAATTTGTGTTTGAGCAGGAAAAAAAGTCATTACACTGAAGAACTAAATATGCTTTGAAACAAATCCAGAAAAACATAAATAAAATTATTAAACAGAATTTAGCATTTTTATTCTAAAATAACAAAGAATAACATTGGATATAATCAACATGTATTTGCATCTTAAGTCTCAATGTGTTTACAACTGAAGAAATAGAGATCATTTTTGTAAAGAATTAGGGAGGTTACATGGCAAAAAAAAATAATGAAATATATTATTAAAGGAAGTTGAATCAATCTGTGTGTATCTATATGTGTTTGTACATTCATGCACACACATATATTTTAAAGAATAGATTATACAAATATTATCATAAGTTAGGGGAAATTATGTGTCCTTAATATATATAATTTGATATAAAAGGAGTTGAATACAACATGTCTAGTCACTTCATTTTGTATCATTTTGTTCTTTTCATAAGAACCAGTGAATTTTGTAGGATGCAAATTTGCTTGTTTGAAATCAACGATATGGTTCAGGATAGTTGGCTTATGATATTAATAAGCAAATCACAAATTTCTATTCTTTAAACATTGAGTGTCCTGTAATAAATCTTTTAACCAATATTTTCTAGTAATGAGATTTTAATACAAATTATTTTAATTTCATCATTTTCACAATTATGTTTTGCATATGCTTAAGTTAGGGCATATGCAAAACATAATTCAAATTGTGATAACAATGTCAACTTACTGTGTAAATTTTATTTTAAATTCGATGGTAGAATTGAAATTTTAAAAAGCTTTGCACCTTTAGCCAAGCTTGGTGGCACATGCCTGTAGGTAGGTAGTCTCCACTACTCGAGAAGCTGAGGTAGGTAGTCATGATTGCACCACTGCATTCTAATCAACCTGGGCAATGGAGCAAGATTCTGTCTTAAAAAAAAAAAAAAGAAAAAAGAAAAGAAAAACTTGTATTTACTAGGCATGGACTATTTATAAATTTTAGGATATAATTACTCACCAAATTGTACAGTTTTCTATTAGGTTAATACTCTATTCAGAGATATGCCGGAGATTTGGCTCAAAAAATGAAATATAGCATTTTATTAAAACCTCAGCATAGATACTGGAATGTTTTAAATCAGAAAATTGTAGGAGATGGGAGAGTAAGATATAAATGTAATCAGGTATCCAGGCTAAATCTATAATTATTTGATCTCACCCAATTTTAGTTTCTTTGCTATTATAACAGTAATTAAACTTGTTTGGTCCACTTGTAAAAACTATGTTATGAATTTTTTTAAATCAGCACTTACCGAATATCTGTTTTATCATGGTGTTGAGCCAAATACTGAACCTTCCGGGTTTCATAACATAGGGCTATAAAGGCCACAGGAAAACTTTCCCTTCATGCTCTGAAGGTTCACTGAAAATCCACTAACAAAAGTCAGATTAATAGGAGAAATGGCATACAGATTTATTAACACAGAATAATTACTCCACCATGCAATGGGGTACAGATGGTTGTATATCCTTCTTCTTAGAGGAAAGGGATATGGCAAAGTATGGATGATTTTAGGAGGGTAGTAAATAATGCTTAGGGTGATTCCATGGTGTCGAAGAACATGTAATGACCTGGGACACAGTCTGTTGGGCCCACACAACAGACAATCATTTGTGAAAAAATCTGTCCAGGTGTGTTGACAGACTTCAGTCTTTCTTCCTGCAATACAAATTCAGAAAATGAAAACTCCTAGAAGAGACCAGAGGTAATTTTGTTTTCTTTTTTGGTGTGTCCAGACTTCCGGCAGATAAAGGAACATCAGAGAACTTCACGCTGTGCTTTGCGAGAAACAGAAGATTGAGAAACAGGAGTGGGTTGGGAGGAGGTCAGAGAGACCTTGGGGCTTCTTCAATTTATCATGCCAAAATGTCATATTTTGGAGTATCTCTTTCTGAGCCCCAGAAAGGACGTGAAGGCAGAAGCATGACTTACAAAATGTTCCTGATCTTTAAATCTCAAAGACCAGTGAGAAAGATTTACATGCTCTTAAAAACTGCTTCTTTCTTTTAAGCTTTCTCCTTAAAGTTTAAATAGAAATATGTAAACTGTGTTATAAACACACGCACACACACAAAAGAAAAAAAACAACTTCAACTAAGTGTGATTTCAAGGAAGAAAGGAGAATGGTAGAGTAATAATAAATTTAATTGGGCAAATAGTATTTGAGGAAAAGATATTTTGTGGGTTAGGGAAGTAGAGAAAAGGGCTTCTGAAGAGAAGTAACGTGCGTACAAATGCACACGTCTTTTTTTTTTTATCTGATACACCTCTCCTTTTCTTCCTTCCTTCTTTCCTTCCTTCCTTCCTTCCTTTCTTTCTTTTTTTTTCTTTTTTTGAGGTCAAATGATATGAAAATGAATGCTGGGCACTCTAGGATTTTACTTTAAGTTGAAAACCATAAATTTGCCTTGCCTGCAATTTTCATAGCAACGTAATTTTTTTTCTAGTAAGAGAAAGCCATCGAGGTGCAGGAAGCTAGAATGGAAATGTTTAAATTCTATCAACATTGTTTTCAGGCATAAACAAATAAACAATATTTGAGCAGGTAAAACTTTTTAATCACTTGGAATTCAGACCCATAACAAATGAACTCCCAAACAGCTCAACTGTTGTACTACCTCATGAAGACA
>RJWJ010044534.1:0-12158 GCA_004363605.1 Indri indri | reverse complement strand
CTGGAAATATTCAGTTATTTTAAAGTTCTGCCATGAGGTAATGACAGAAAAAGTACTAGAACATAGTATCTTACTTTCTAGCACAAAGTTATTTTCATTGATCATGCATTGTTAAATAGACCACAACTATGGCCAAGCGTCTTTATTTGACCTCTGGTCACTGCAGACTCAGCATGTGCACAAACACCATCTGAAGCCTCAAGTTCTTCCCTTTCTGCACTGACATGCAACACCTGTATCCTGGGCAACATGCTGGGTCCAAGTACTGAATGTTGTTTCCTTAGTCACATCTGTAGCAACAATCATTGCCCCAGATATAAATGTAAGGCCGGCTAGGAATTTCACTGTGTGCAAGACCTTAGGATTCTAGGGAAATCTTGTACAATATCTGACACCACAGACCCACCTCCAGCTCTAGCCTCTTTGTCAAAAAAGGTCTTGAAAACACCCATCCTAACTCCGATGCCTAGAATTTGCTTTAACCTAGGAGGACATACTAGACATCAGAAATCTAGTGAGTCATCAGATAAGCTTTTTGCCTTATAACTGTTTCATTTCCCATTTGGGTCTCTATTTTCTCTTAGCAAATGGGAATTACACTTTACACTCCTCTGTCCCCTACTCTTGTGTTAGGAGAATATTTTGCTGAGTTCGCATCCCTCTTCTTCTATTTGCTTATCTAAGACTCACCCCTACTCTGCACATCTCTACCTGGAAATACAGTGCATAGTAATCTCTATATGAATATATGTATATAATTATATTAGTGAAGTTAGCTAAAGTCAACCCCAGTAATGCTAACAGTCATAGTAATTGTAATAGCCATAACCAAAATCATCACAATAATCACCAATTATTTGACAGTCCAAAGGTTTGTATGCTAAACTATCATATTCTTTATAAAGACCTAAGAACTGACAAAATGCAAATTGGTGGCAATCTAGGGTATCAGGATTAGGTTCAGCTATAGGCAAGAATAAACTCAAGTTAGCAGTGGCCTAAACACACAAGATTTTTTCTGGTATAATATGGTCAGAGATCAACAATCCAAGACTTACATAACTGTCACAAAGTTATAAGACACCCAGATCATTCAAAAATTTACTTCCACCATTCCTGCCATGGTCATTTTCTGAAAGGTCCAACATACCTGCTGGAGCTCCAACTGCTATATCCACAAAGAATTTATACAAAATTTACACAATATTTCCACTTCACCAGAAATTAGTCTTTTGGTCAAAATCTATCTAAGCGCTGTTAGGAATCCAAGCTCCATATACTTGACTAATATTGGGGGATTTAAATAGAATAAAAGTAACAGAATCTTCCCTACCATTTAAATCTTTTTTCATGACAGACATTGAGATAAAGCATTACAAGGTCAGAACATGAAGATTTCAGCAGAAAGATAAAAACTTTTTTGAGGGAAAAATATCTTTAGTAAAACCATACATCTGCCAGCATAAAAGCTGCTGCCTCTATCACTTTATTGTGGAGGTGTGCTCTTGAATTAAACAGGTAAAGATTAGTTAAACTTGAGCAAGGAATTATAGTGATTTGAAATCAGTTATTACAATGTTTAAATTTTATTTTTCATGACTTCTCCTTTCCTAATCTTGCATTTATTTCCATGATTGAGACACAAAATTCATAGACAGTATCATCTTTAAAGATGAGATATTAATATCTTTCCTCACATGTACATGTCATCTGCCTTGTATCTAGAAAGTCCTCAAACTGAAATACTCCATGATTACAGGTATCGATAAACCCCACATATAACAAAGTATACACTAATGGAGACATGGGTTAGAAGGCAAGCAGAAATGAGAAGTAGGTTAATTTAGATTTAACAGGGAAACCAAGAACCCATTCTGCCTTCTTCTTAGAGAGTAAGTTCCCATAATATTGTTGTATGTCCTTACATACTACTTACTCATAGAAGTGCTGACCTTAGGCAGTGTTTCTCCATACTTATTTCCTGTGTGGCTACATCAGAATTGTCATAGTGCTTTTGAAAATGTTGCCACCCAACCAGGTTCATTGCCCACTGCCCGAGAGGAAGTCAATACACTGAGACAGCAGGTGTTACAGTAGAGAAAGGGTTTAATTCCGCAGAGTGCTAAGCAGGGACACAGGAGGAATTCCTCAAATCCACTTCCCCAAGAATTTGGGAGACAAGGTTTTTAAAGACAGTTTGGTGCACAAAGGATTAGGCAACCGGGGCAAAATTTTGTGTTGAATTTGTTCCTGGTTGGGGTCACAATTCCAACTGAGTCAGTTTCTTGGTATGGGCCACATGTCTGTGTGCGGCAGCCAATCCACTAGAATGCGAGACCTGGAAGATAGCTCAGCAACTGCCTTTAGGTTTCTAAAAGGTGATGTTATCTACAGAGAAAGTTAAGAATCTTTATGACCTCCAGCTATGTGATGCTTGAATAGCAATTATAGAGAAGATAACGGGAGGACTATGGCTAATTATTATTAATATCTTTAGTTATGCCTGTGCCTTTGCAGAGTTTTAGGCCCTTACCACAATTCTTACCTTGCACCCCTTTATTGAAAAGGACGGTTTCAAAAATAGGTTCTTGAATCCCTAAACAGACTCACTAAATCCGAATAGGGTAGGGCAGGAAAGAACCAGATGTTTCTGTATTTTTAATCTGAAATTATTGGCAAGTAGATGTAAATCATGGAAAAAATGCTTGATAAATAGTAAAAATCTACAGATAGCTTATAGTTCAGAATTATGGATAAATATGAATAGCAATCTCAGTAACTTGACATGATTAGCTCAGTGTTGTAGTATTGATCAGAGTAGAAAAATGGGTCAAGGCACATTTGCTAGTGTTTTTATGAGAGCTCCATCAGATGTCTCCTCTCTCCTTATTTTGTCTTGGTGGTGGATATATTATGCCCTTTTATTTTCATCTGTCAATAAATATATTTCTCTAATTCATCTTTATTTGTTAATCAAATATTTTCTGTTGTCTAGTACGATACAGCATGGTAGTACCTTTATATTTGAGTCTAAGATAACTTTGAGAAATCACAAGAATATATTATACTAATAGTTGTATAAATTATAAAAATTTTCTCTATACTAGAAACCAGAAAATATATGGAAATAACACAAAGTTTTTTAAGAAAGTAACCTGAGTAAGCAATTATTGTTTTTCTAGACAACAGGCAAATATATTTGACTAGTATTTATGAAGTGAATATTTCATTACAAATTAAAAATTAAAAAGAGTTTTTAAAACATGTTATTCACTGTTACATATGCATCTGTCTCAATTCAGTTGCCATTTATGCTCCTATTTGTGTTCCTGATCGTAGAGACAATGCTTTGGATGGCAATGCTTTGGATATTACTCAGTCTACAGATTTTACTGGGTTCTTACAATGAGCCAGAGGATTGTGCTATATTCTGAATATGCAAGATAGTAGGACATAATTTAGTTGAATTAAAAAAGTCCTAAATAATTATAAATCTTTTTTGGAACATTAATAGAGTAATAGTTAAAGTGCTGTGTGAGCAAGAACAACAAAAAGAAAAGAATAACTGCATGAGAGCATTTAAAAAACTAATTAGTGAGTGTAGTTTAGAAATTAAGTTGGAATTGATCAGGTAGAGACAGGATCAAGGACACATAAAAAAACGAAGAGATTTGCAACGGGCATAGTGTATTTTTTTAAAAAATGGACTAGGAGTTTCTTTTGACTAGATCTTAAAGTATCAGGAAGACCTGCACTTCTGTACAAAATGGATTTATAGTGACAGAAATTTTATTCTTTAGCCTGATGAAATGTAAAAAACAGACAAAACAGATGAAGAAAAAGAAGTTCTTTGGGCACTAGACATGAAACAACAAAGAACACTGAAGCCAGAGAGACATAAACAAATCTGGTGAGATCTGTGATTGCTGAGCTGCAGGAAGGAGGAACCCAGGCAGTACACTCTGGCTCCATGACTAGAGATAGAGCTGGGAGACTGGTGAGACCAAGGAGGCCAGGGTTCTCAGCACAGAGTACCACAGAACAGAGAGCTCCATACTTAGAGAAATACTGAGACCTTCCATATGGGGATTCAGCACAGTATTATCACCATACGAATGTGAAGAAATTGTCCGAGGCTGGGCAGAAATAAATACCCTTTAGAGGTGTATACAGGTTACACTCCCTGGCACTCACACACAACTGGGAATAATGCCCGTCTCTCTAGCCAGAGTGGAAGCCTCATAATTCTTGGGGTGATGGGTAGAATAATCAATATTATATGGTTTAGGTTGTGTGGAAAATTAATCACAGACCAAAGCCTGTTCTTCTGGCTATTGAGGTTTAAAGTAAGACTCAAAAGGATCAAATTGTTTCTAAATAATTTGATCACATCCTAGAGCAAATGTCAAGAATATATACATATATATATATGAATACAAAAATGTCCAGTGAACAAATAAGGTAAAATAAAAATAACTAGCATCCAATTAATAAAATAGGAGGCATACAAAGAAGAAGAAAAATGTTATCTATGAGGAGGAGAAAAAAAAAATCAATTGATAGATACTGACCCGGAATTGACACAGATGATAGGATTAGTAGCAAGGACATTAAGCTCATTTATTGTAACTATTTCACATTTTGTAGAAGCTAGAGGAAAGAATGCACATGTTGAGTAGATCACCTTTCTGATCATGTGGCTGAAAGATTTGCGACTCCCTGCTGCTGCCCACCATCACAAGACAGTATGGCATTACATATTGCTATCCTGGGAAAACATCAAAATTCAAAGTTCAAAGTATGGTTCCTACTGAATGCATATGACTTTTGCAACATCTTAAAGCCGAAAAACCATTAAGTTGAAACATTGTAAGTTGGGAACCATCTGTACTTAAAATATGTGTAGTTTATTGTATGTCATTTATACTTTAATACAGCTGTTTTTAAAAAGCTATAAGGGAAGAGGGGCTGGTGTGTGGAGAAAATCTAAATGTGTAGACTGCAGAAAGATTCTGAATGCTGTGGAGTGTTAACTTGATTCTTTGGGCCATTATATTTCAAACTGGCAAGGCAAGTGGGCATACCTATCCATGGAGGAATTCCATCCTTGTTTTAATTGGATCAACATTTGCTATACATGTAGTGAGAAGATTTTCAATAAGAAACTCTGCAGTTAAAAAGGCGGCATTGAAAATTATGACCCTGGAGATTGGGAGGAGCACAGCTAGCTATGCGAATGGTGGTAGTCTATGCATTTCTCCATTTCTTCCTTCTGCTCCCAGATCCGTAATTCTTCACTAAAACAGCCAGGAAAAATGAATCACATGTTCTCTGTGACCCTATAACACTATTTATTATTCTTTTACAAGGAATTGATATTCTGATATATGTATTTGATCACTATGCCTAAAACTTGTGAGGTCTCACTTATTCCTATTTTTTTTTTTTTTTTTTTTTTTGAGACAGAGTCTCACTCTGTCACCCCAGGTAGAGTGCAGTGGCATCATCGCAGCTCACTGCAACTTCAAACTCCTGGGCTCAAGCCATCCTTCTGCCTCAGCCTCCTGAGTAGCTGGGACTACAGGTGCGTGCCATGATGCCAGGCAAATTTTTCTATTTTTTTAGTAGAGACTGGGTCTCACTCTTGCTCAGGCTGGCCTTGAACTCCTGAGCTCAAGTGATCCTCCTGCCTCAGACTTCCAGAGTGCTAGGATTACAGGTTCGAGCCACCACACCTGGCCACTAATTTTTTTTCTTACTTTTCTTGGTGTCTACCAAAAGTCTTGCACAAAAGAGATGTTTTACTAATTCAGACATAGTTGTTCATCATCCTTGAAAAAGGATGATTATTACATTGTTAGAAATTAATCCTGACATATAAATTATATTATTCTTTTTTTAAGGGGCAGATATGAAGTAGCTTAGAAAGGGGGAAAAGGGAAAGTATAAAATTGAGTTAATTCTTTATCAAATTTTTCAAATTGTTAGGTAGATAGGATCTCCGACTCTTCTAGGGACAAGGGTGCCCTGCATTGGTGCTGTCTCGAGCAATGGCTCCACCTGGGAAGAAGGATAAGGGCGAGCACTCCATTTTGGTATTGCCCCACCCTTAATCCTATCCTGAACAACCGCTACACCTGGGGAAGGAGAGGATGCTTTATAAATCTGGGAATTCCCCAGCTGAGGCATGATAGGATTTAGAAACTGACCTAAAGTAACCTAAGGGTAATCATTATGCCATTAGCTTGAATCTGCACTGTGGTTCACCTCCTAGGTGGGCTTTCAGAGAGGGAGCTCCTGTATATACACAGACGGAATTTTGAGGACACCCATTGTTCATTTGATAACATCCCACACCTCTTGAGATCCCTCCTTGCTTGGAAAAACCACCAGCAGGGCCAATGTGATGGAACAACCCCAGACAGGAAGCAGTTTCACACAAGCAGCTCTTTATTGTAGAATAAAACAGGTCTGTCTCTGGGAGTAGAGAGAGACACTGACCCACTCTTCCCACTTACTGTCTCGGATTGTTTCCTTTTATTAGCCCAATCTAGGGGAGGGCTCTCATTTGTTTTAATGATTTACATAGCCCAAAGTACCTAATCCATTGTTCTGTCAATATGCTATATGGTTCTGGTTTATTGGCATAATTGAAAACTTACATATGTTCTTATCATTATCTTATTATAGTTAACAGAGTCGTCTGGAAAGTTTATATACATGGAGATGAAGGATACAATCTACATTGTTAGGGCTTTTCTTAAGCCACATGGCTAACTCATCATTTGGAACACGCAATTGATCATCCTCCCCTACTTTTAATGCTAATATCGTTTTGGATACTGGCTAATTACTGTTTTTATTTATTTCACATAGTAAACTTCATCTGAGGTAATGCTTAATCCCCATGATACCATGGAAGAAAATTTTAGGTAGAAGAAGAAAAGCTTGTTAGATAGGAAGGATTAATATTTTGTACCCGTAATAACACCATAATGACAATCACTTATTGTATGCACTAACTAATCAAAAATAATGATTATTTATGGGAAAAAAACAGAAAACATATTATATTCCAATTTTAGACTTATTTCTCTATTTTCTTCATTTTGAACAAAGTATCTTAGGAAATTGACTGACTAGATTTGACTTTGCTTTTGTCTTAATGAGTAAATGTTGTGATCAATTCCATAAGACCACAAAATTGTAGTGTTGGCAAATGGTATGTCTATGCAAATTCTCCAGAAATCTTTTTTCTAATGATGATTACAGTTTCTATGTACTAAGTACCTATTATGTGCCAGGCACTGTGGATAGACTATCTAATTAATTTTTCTGACAATCCCATGAGAAAGTGTTACTATTCCGACTTTGTGGATGAGAAAACAGAAGACAAGCTAGGTTAAGGAATTTGATAAAGGTCATTCAGCTAATAAGTGCCAAAGCCAGTATTTGAAATCAGGAATGTTGGAGTCCAAAGTCAATGTGTTCTCCCATTGTATTTTTCTGCTTCTGTGTGGTGAAACTAATCCAAAGAGTGATAGGAAGAGGATATGAAGGAGATGAATATTTTAGCTTTGGGGATTCTTAGGGGCTAGAATTTGAGTGATGGTTGCATTAAAAGCCCAGACTTCACCACTAAGCTGTATATTCATGTAACAAAACTGCACTTGCACCCCTTAAATTCATACAAATAAAAAAATTAAAAATGAAAAAATAAATAGGTCCTGAAGTGGTGGTGGCTCACACTTGTAAGCCCAGCACTCTGGGAAGCCGAGGTGGAAGGATAGCTTGAGGTCAAGAGTTCAAGACCAGCCTGAGCAATAGCGAGACCTCCATCTCTACAAAAGATAGAATAAATTAGGTGGGCATGGTGGCACATGCCTATAGTCCCAGCTCCTTGGGTGGGAGACTGAGGCATCACTTGAGCCCAGGAGTTTGAGGTTGCAGTGAGCTATGATGACACCACTGCACTCTAGCTGGGATGACAAAACAAGACTCTGTCTCAAAAAAAAAAAAAAGAAAAGAAAAAAGAAATTATATAGTCTTTAAATGTTAAATTAAAACATATATATTTATATTATAAAATATGTACATGATTATGAGGAAATAATTACACGCTGATTTGAAATATATGTTGAATTTTTAAATGTTGAGAAATACTTTGAACCAATCATTTAAATATTTGCAGCTGAGTCCCGGTGTTTACTTGATATACCCTGCATTGCTTGGTTAAAACTAGATATCTCGCAATGCCACAGGGCTTAATTACTGGTCTATAAGAAACTGATTTTTTTAAGACAGTGTTGCAGAATTTTAGTACTCTTTATGGTCATAGATTTGCCTCAGATTCAGGAATCTTTTTCAGTTTTCTCACTTTCTTTTTCGGTGTAACAAGATTTCATAAAAATCTTATGTTTACAAAGTGTTGATTACATCAAGTTGGGTGAAATGAGTAACACCTTGGATGACAATATCATATTAGAATTCAAAATACTTCAAAAATTTGGAAAAGGAGCCATAAACAAACAGGATAAAATTGTGTTTGCTGATGAATAAATAAAAGCAAGTAAAATAAGCTGAAAATGAAATATGATTAGTTACAAGTGCCTTTACAGCAGGAAAAAACCCTTCAAGTTGCTTCAAGTTGCCACTGATGTAATGAGGCTGCTTTGAACTTGTGTGCAGATATTTTGCATATTAACAAGGGCATTAGTGGGGTGGTGAAGGCAGCGTCCTTGCAATCTCAGTTACTTTGGCAATGCTGACATCCTCACAGCCCCTGGTGACGATCATATGAGCATCAAGAAAGGACCCTTTACCAGACAAAATTCCATGGGAACACAATTCAGTAGACTGTCATATCTTCTCTCCATATTAGCAAATGGAATTTGAAATTATTTTTCCATGGCTCTAACCTTGGTGGCTGAAATAAAAGGTCAGCAACAGAATGCTCTCTTTTGCCATTATATTAATATCAGTGATAGTGATAATATTAATATTGCTAATGGTAGCTAACATTTATTGTGTGCTTACTATGTCTTGATGTTTTTAAGCATTATCTTATTTATGCCCCATAACAGTATTTTATGTTGTCAGCACTGTTTTACAAAAGTGGACACTGAGTTTTAGAGAAATTAATCTGGTAAGAGTGACAGTCACGATTCAACACAGGTGTGTTTGGGCTACAGAACTTACACTTTAAACTTTTCCTCCTGCCACAGCCTTCTCTGGCAGCTTCCCAAATCCATTCGCTTTGGGTTATCTGGTTTCCTTCCGTTGAGATCCTTTGGACTTTGGGGCTCTTTGATATTCCCAAGAGAATACTCTCTAGTGCCTTATACTGACAACCCCATTCTTTGGGTACATTCTGTCTGCCAGCAGTGACTTCTGTGACTGGACTTCCTGTGTCTGTGCACAATTGAATGAAGGCTTCCCCTTACCCTGTCAGATTGAGTGTTCTTATCCTCCCCGCAGGATTGAGGAGAGAAGCTATCCCTTCTGCCTTGGGGATTTTCCTCCTCCTTATTTGTTCTCCTTCATCCTGATGCCACCTCACCTTGATCATAAAAATGCAATTTACCAGTCCCTTGCTACCAATGTACATTATCTTTCTTCCTGGAATGATTTATATTAACTGAGAAAAACTGTAGGCCTAGGGAATCAAAGAACCCAAGGATTACATGGAAAAAAATTTCTCCTTAAAGATTTAGGAAATGGTAACACTGGTATAAATTAAATATAAGCTCAAAAGGAAAAACTTCAGAGGGCAAATAAATGAATATCTTAAGACACATGGATGGTGATGGCTGCCTGATTCTACTTCCATTGAGAATACACAGACACAACAAGCTCAAATTAATTAGTTTAATAGATGCTTATCATGTGCCAGGCATTTGTCTGAATTCTAGGGATACAAAGAAAAAAGCCCCTGCCCTCCCAGAGTCTTCTTGGAGAATATAACCTTAATGAGGACTAATTAGACTAAAGAGCGACAATTATTATAGTAATAGCTAATGATAAAAATACAGTTTAAAACTTTTTACTGTGATACATAGAATTTAGAGTAAGAAAGCAATATAGGGATCAACAATAATAATTAATTGAAATGTTTTGAAAGTTCCCACTTTAGCTCAGTTTTATCTTTCTACGTGACTCCATTAGTACAAATGACTCTAGAGTTCCATCCAGATAAAACTAAAACATCTCCAACGATCTCTAAGACTGCTTATCCTTTCATTAGCAAAAGAGGTTCTGAAAAACTAGTAAAATTTCTCTCTCCCCTTTCCTCTATGTTATGTACTACATTTATTATGCCACCCTTGATTTTGTCATTACAGGAAGCCTCTTTCACCGCGAATAAGCCTATGGCATCCATTTTATTAATGTGTCAGTAGCTCTGACACTTTTTTCAGAGCTTGAGCCAGTAGCTCCACTTGTTTCTTCTACACATTCAATATTTATCTCCCACAAACTGAGAATGTTCAAAACTGGATTAATAGCTTCTCTGTCCCTAAACCTATTTGATCCACCCCTTTTCTCATTCCCAACATCCAGTCAAAGATAGCTCTTGTTTGTTTCTGTCAAACAGGTGTTGATTCTGCCTACCTCACTCATCTTCCACGGCTAATACTTTACTCTAGATCCCCAGCCTTATCTATAATATTTGCTCATAGATTTCACTTTTTCCATGGCTAAAGAAAACTTGTTTGAAAAATCAAACTTGATGAAATAAATTTTCCTATTTAAACACCTTGAATGATTTTTCATTGCTTTTAGGTTGAGGTAATAGACATATTTCATGGACCCCAAATTTTGTGTGATCCAATGCATTTCTACATCTTTGGATATATCTAGTGTCACTGTCCCTCTTGGTTTTTTTCTTGGCCTCATTGATTTTCTTTCAATTTCTCGAACATGTAATTGTTGTTAATTTATTTTCCTGGCTCTTCAAACGTGCTTTCTCTCTGAAACGTTTTCCTGTCGGTCATGCTCCTTTTCACCTATGAATTTCTATTCAACTCTCAGGTCTCAATTTAGATGTCACTTCCCCAAGAAACTCTTCACTGATACCCATAGCTCTTATTATAATTTCATTCCTGTTCATGCATTTAAAAATATTTATCAACTGCCACCTATGTTCCAGGTGCTGTTTATTTTTTAATGGTTGTCATGAAGACAAACAGCAACTAGAGGAACTAGAATACCTTACCTATAATAAGTGCCAAATAAATATTTGTAGGATGGCTATCTGAGAAGTTAGCTGGGCAAAGAAGAAAAACATGAGCATTTCGGGAAAGGATAATAGTGTAAGTAAATCACATACACATGTGTAAATAAGGATGTACAACTAATTGTGTGGTTCAATATGATAACGCATCCAATGGTTAGAACTCTATGATTCCATTAAACATGAGTCATAGTTTTCTTTCAGCACATCATAATTTTCAACCTAAATATTTTCTGAAAGCTGGGTATGTGTTTTAAAGAAAATGAAGTTTGTCTTATTCATGGCTGAGAGATTTGCATGTACTATATGATTGACAGAGAAAGAAATATTATGTTGAACAATTTTATGGCAGACATGCCCAAGGCAATTCAGATGAGAGAATTAATAACAATGTAGGCAAAAGAAATTCCTTATTAAAACTTTGTTAACTTTGAGTATAATTCATTAAGGATTATATCATTATAAAAATCCATCATGCCAATGGGGACTTCCATGGCCTTGCTTAGTAAATTTTACATGACTTTTATGCTTTGAAATTGTGTAAAGTTAAACTTATTTGTTCCCTCAAATGTTCGATATTTTCTGGAGCACCAAAATAACTAGTGAAGTCTGTAACTATTTTGAATACTTCAAGTGTTTTAATATTTCAGAGAAAAATAATAAAATGATGTCCAAAGTTCTTTACAAAGCCTTTTTTCTGATAATAAAACTAATATATTGCATTAGGAATTTTGGAAAATAAATGTAACCTCTTGATTTTAATTGTAGTTTATCCTATATCTTAATATGCATGTGTTTCTTCACAGTTGACATCTTACTAAATGTAACAAATATGAATTTTATATTCATATGAACTCAAGTGTGAAATACTTGTAGCTTTCTTTATTTCTTTATAATAGACTTTCACTTCTAACTCTGGCTTCTGTTC
>RJWJ010044533.1:0-11940 GCA_004363605.1 Indri indri | reverse complement strand
CAGCTGAACGCTGGCCAAGCCCCTGGGGGGTCAGAGGCTGGCGTGCCTCAAGAATCACAGCTGGGCCCAGGTCTGCTCGCCATGGCTAGACACAGTGGTGTCTTAACTCTGTATCCAGGCCTAGGTCTGGGCATACATTTCCCTGTCCACAACCCTAAGAAGACACACGCTACCTCTGCAAGGAAACATGCAGAGACAGCATTGTGGACTGCATGTCTGTGTCCTCTCAAAATCCACATGTTGCACTCCGGGAGGCCGAGGCGAGTGGATCACTCAAGGTCAGGAGTTCGAGACCAGCCTGAGCAAGAGCGAGACCCCGTCTCTACTAAAAAATAGAAAGAAATGATCTGGACAACTAAAAATATATATATAGAAAAAATTAGCCAGGCATGGTGGCACATGCCTGTAGTCCCAGCTACTCGAGAGGCTGAGGCCGGAGGATTGCTTGAGCCCAGGAGTTTGAGGTTGCTGTGAGCTAGGCTGACGTCACAGCACTCTAGTCTGGGCAACAGAGTGAAACTCTGTCTCGGAAAAAACAACAACAACAAAAAACAACAACAAAAAAAATTCACGTGTTGAACTCTCACCCCCAATGGGACGGTAGTAGGAGGAAAGGCCTGTGGGAGGTTTAGATGAGGTCAACAGGGTAGAGCCCCCATGATGGGATCAGTGTCCTTTACAAGAAGAGAAGGAGGCTAGAGCTTGCTCTCTCTGCCACGTGAGAACACAAGAAAGCATCTGTCTGCAGGCCAGGAAGAGCACCCTCCCCAGACACGGAATCCGCCACCACCCTGATCTTGGACTTCCCAGCCTCCAGGACTGTGAGAAATAGCTGTCTGTTGTTTAAGCTGCTCCATTTATGGCATCTTGTCACAGCAGCCCAAACTGACTAAGATACCTGGTCTGCGTCCCCAGCCTGGTGTTGCCCCAAGATGCCATTGGGCCCCATTTCTCAGGTTTCTCAATCTCTAGCTAATCCATGCCCTACCCTGGTCTGGGCACAGAGACTTCCTCAGGAGGAAAAAGCAAATCTCTTCCTTCCTTAAAGCCAAAGACTTGCTGCCCAGTCTGCAGCGGCAGAGGGGTAGGACAGGTGAGGTGCATCTGTGGGTGGACAGGCCGTTGACGGGCTCTTGTGTCATCTTCCAGAGTCACAGAATGCCAAAGCCTCTGCAGATTATTTTATTAGCCTGCCCTTTCAACTAATGGGGTAATCAAGGCCCAGAAAGGTGAGGTGGCTGCCCCAGCGTCAGACAGCTACTTCTGACTTCCCACTAGGAAGATGAGCAGAGGCTCCCCCGGGCCCTTGGGGCTCGGGGTAGGACAGGGCTGTGCTAGGCCTCCAGGTAGCTTTCTGATCCTCTGAAGAATGGGGGTTGGGGATGAGCTTTCCATCCTCTTCAGACTGCTGGAAGACTAGAGGAGCACACGACAGCCTCTCCAGGCAAAGAGGGCTCTTCTCTCCCTCTCCTCCCAGGCTTGGAGTCCCCCTGGGCGCTCAAGAGTCCCTCACCATGCTGACACCACTCCAGTGGGAGAGGAGTTGGAAAGCCGGGTGGAGGAGGAAGCCAGGGAAGGACCCACCCTCCCATCCCCAAACCCCCATTATGGAAACCATTCTGACCCACTTTCGGGTTCTTCACACACACCCACACTTATCCACGAGCACTGGTGCAGCTCGTCCCAACACTTGCATTGGTTTGGGTGTGTGGGGTAGGAAGGAGGGAGGGGTGGCAATAGGGGAGCCCCTTTGTGGCTAATACTTGCTACTTGCCTACTTGGTGCTCATGAAAACATGAGAATCGTATGTAGCCAGCAGGTAATAATATCCCTGGATCAGACCCAAGTCCCTGGCCTAGCAGGGTGCTCAGACATGCAGTGAATAGGTGAATGACCGAACATATAGTAACATCTTTCTCATGGAGACTGAGGCATGGGGTCAGCTGGGCCCAGAAATGATGATACATCTGGTGGTTTTTCTCTGGCATGGTGGGGGAGGGGTATTACCTGAAATGCATGCCTCCAGCCCTATGACAAGGCGCCTTCATGTGTCTGAAACTGAAGGTCAGAGGGGTTATGTGATGTGCCTGGCATCCCATGGCCAGTCAGTGGCAGAGCCAGAACCTGACCCCAGGCCAGAGCTGTTCTGGCACACCGCACTCAGCTTCTCCTGGGCAGGGAGCTGCCTTTGGAGTGTTGCTAGGCCCAGGTGGGGATCAGGCTGGTGGCAGGCAGCTGGAGACACTGGGCACTTTGGCCCACCTTCCTAGGAGGTGTCACTCCTGCCCAGGGCATCCTTGGAGACTCGCAGGATACAGCCAGGGCAGATTTTCCTCTGCAGGGTGGACCCTTCCTTCCCACTTTCACTAGGAGTTAGGCCTAGAGCTCCCCAAAAAGCAAAGTTGAGTTAGATGACCTGGATTCAAATCCAGGCTCTGCCACTCGCTAGCTGTTTGTTGACCCTTGGGTAAGTTACTTAACTTCTCTGCGCTTCAGTTTCTTCAACCATAAAATGGGTAGACTATAAAGTAACACTACCTATGTCACAGGTTGTTAAGAGGCACAGGAGCCAATGCACACACAGGGCTTACCGCGGGGACTGGCAGGTGTGCGTACTCACTGCAATCAGTGATTCAACATATATTAGCTGCGGGCCTCCCGGGTGCCAAGCTCTGTGCTGGCACTCATAATTAAAATTTAATGGAAGTGGAGAGAAGAGCCAAGTAGAAAGAGAACAGTCAGTTCTTCCCAGCCAAGCTCTTTGGAACCTGCCCTGAAGAACGCTGCGTAATGGGCCTGTCTCCTCTCAAGTGTCCGTCTCTGTGAGAGGCCCCTCAATGCTTTGTTCCAAAGACCTGCCATTAAATTCTGCGCGGTTTTGCAGAGCGTGAATTCAAGAGATAGGAGCATCAGGGATCAGGGCTCTGAAAAGCCCAGAACTGCCCAGGGCTGGGCATAGCTAGCTCTGTAGGCCGGGGAGTCAGGCTGAGCCCGCCACCTGCCCGTCTTCTCTGACACTCCATGCCTCCTCCCTGGCAGCAGGGCACCAGGCACAGGATGTGAGAGCCTGTGCCCACTGGAGGGGAGGATTACTCAAGTGGTAAATCCTGCCTTCCCTATAATCCTGGTGCTCAGAGAAAGAATGCCAAGCTGAACTCCCTCCCAACCAGCCCGAGCAATCCAAATTGGAACGACGCCCAAGTTTCCTTCCTCTTCCTCGTTCCCCTGACCCCTGCGACACGATTTCCTTGACTTCCCTGCTTAGTTCCATCGACCCCATGTGATGAGACTTTTCCCTGACCCACACTACGGACTCCTTCACTCCCATTCCCTGAGAATATCCCACTCCTCCTGCCTGCTTCCCTGATACCAAGGCAATCTGGGGGCCCTGTGCCATTTTGTGATCGATTATGAATAATGTCCTGGCTCAAGCTGGCAACCCCTTAGGGATTCAGAAGGAATTCCTATCTCTCTTTCAAGGAGCCAAGGACCATATTTTCAAAAGAACTGGCCTAGCGGAAATGTATATAAAGCCCATTGTGGCCAGGCATGGTGACTCACGCCTATAATCCTAGTATTCTGGGAGGCCGAGGCGAGAGGATCCCTTGAGGTCAGGAGTTCAAGACCAGCCTGAGCAAGAGCGAGACCCCGTCTCTACTAAAAATAGCCAGGCATGGTGTCATGCCCCTGTAGTCCCAGCTACTCGGGAGGCTGAGGCAGGAGGATTGTTTGACCCCAGGAGTTTGAGGTTGCTGTGAGCTAGGCTGACGCCCATGGCACTCTAGCCCAGGTGACAGAGTGACACTCTGTCTCAAAAATACATAAATGATTAAAATATGTTTCTTTTTTAAAAAAGAAAAAAAAAGCCCATTGCTATTGTGTCCATCTGGAGGACCTGCAGCCTCAGGATGGGAAGCAGGGCTTCTATTGGCAGAGGAGGGATGAGAAGCGTCTAGTGCTGGCAGGATCCCTATGTATGGTCTATGCACTGCACAACTCCAGGGGGCACTATTCACATCGTGGCACCCCTGGAGTTATGCAATGCAGTGGTTCTGAGCTGGCAGCCTCTTTCCTGCCTCTCTCCAGAAGATGCCAACCGATCCCCAGGGCCAGACCCTCCTGCCCAGCCTTCTTTGTCCTCCTTCTCTCCCTGCCCCTGTCCTCCTGCAGCCAGGGCTACCTTAAATGGGGTTTAGGGCAAATCTTCCCTACAAAACCTGAGGCCACCAAAACCAATACATGCCCTAAAGCTTTCCATGAATCTTGAGGGGGGTGGGGGAGGAGTCCTGCAGAATTTCAAATCTAGTGCCTTTCTTCTGATGAGCAGGGGAGGAAGTGGTTGGCACCAGTACAGGGAGACAGGTGGGCAGCCCTGTGCCAGGGGGTCAGGCAGTAACTCATTTATTCTCACCCGCAGAGTTGGCTATTGGAAGCAGGTGGGAGAACGGAGGTGGGGAAGAATCCTTTGTTTTTAAACCTTTACTGTTCTGATTAAGCATTTCTTTTCCCTCTGACCTTCACCATTTTGGCAGATCAAACAGCCAGAGAGTCCGAGGGAGGCCTGGACCAGTGACACATGGATTCTGGATAGGCCTGCCCGCTGCCGCCCCCTCGCTGCTCTGGCGGGCTGCTGCCTGGGCAGCGGCAGGAGACTGCAGCTCATCTGCGCTGGGCCTGCAGGTGCTTCGGGGAGGCCTTGCTGGGGCTCCAGCTCCCTCGGATGCACCAGCCATGGGTGGGGCCAAGACGGACACCAGCAGCCCACTGAGGTCACTCAGCCTGGGGACCTGGCTGCCTGCAGTTCCTCCTTCCCTCTGTGAATTACAACCTGCCAATTTGACTTTGGAGAAACAGTCACTTGTTTCACGATAACAAAAACACCCCTATTTCTGCCTCTTCCCATCACTTGGCTGGATGTCGTATGAAGCATGTGCGTTTTAAACAAATTTCTAAGGAACTTGTGGATGCATGCAGTAGAAGAGAAAACGAGAAAGGTCATGTGTGGCCTGTGTTGCACCAGGTGGCCTGTGTTGATCAGGAATCTGGGGATTGAGGAGTAGGAACTGGGATTGCAGAAGAGGCTTTCCGGGGTCAGGGCATCCGCGAGCACCAGGTCGCGGGGACCAGCTTGCGTCTGCCTCGGCGCATCCGGGACCATCCCCCACTCGCCCCCCACCGTTCCCAGGGTCCAGCCACGCCCTCCGCCCTCCCTCCCTCCCTCACCCCTACTCCCCCACTCCCCGCGGGGAGGATGGAGCCGCCTCCGATTTCCCCTCTGATCTACAGGTGCCGGTAAACAAAGTGCTGCAGCGACGCCGGCTCGTCCGCAGCCGCCTCCCCGCCTCCCAACCCCGAAGTTCGGCCCAAGGTTAAGCCCGGGTTCGGGCGGGCGTCTGCCAGGGGCCCCCAGACCCAGCTTCTGGGCTCTGCTGCTCAAGCCCACGGGGCCAGGGGTCTTCCCTCCAGTTCCGAGCCGCTCCCCTCGCTCTGGGCTGGGCTCCCCCGCTGAAAGGTTGATCCAGGAAAACCAGCCTCTGTTCGTGCGCACGCCCCTCTGCATGAGGACCCCAGACCTGGCTCTAGCGGCCACAGGGAGGTGGCCTTGGGCATTTTCGCCGCCGTCGCCCGACCCCCATTACTAACACGCCTTCCACTGTCTCGCCTTGGGAGGGTTGGTGGGAACCCCCAACTCAAAGCCCCGGCCACGGTCCCCCTCCCCCAAAGCCCAAGGTGGGAACGGAGGGCACCGGTGCGAGCCGATGCTACCTTCCCCGCCGGCCCCACCCAGACCTGCGGGTTCCGCAGTGCCCCATATGTGCAGCCTGCAGCATCCGCCCGGCTGGGCTCACACACAGGAGGGGAGCAGGTCAGGGCCATCCGCAGCAGGGCCCGTCCTCCCCGCCCAGCACCCGCACCCCTTCTCCGCGCCCGGCCCGCAGGGGAGACCTGTCGCGGGCGCCCCCGGCGCATCTTCCCTCCCCGGGCAGGTGTGGGGCTGGGGGTTCCAAGGCCGCCGGCCGCCGGGACCCGGGGAGGGGGCGCCGGGCTGTGACTCGCGATGTTTACTCTCCTTGCAATTAGCGGGCTGGGCTGCGGGAGCCTCCGGCTGCGACATGCAGCGGCCGCTCCCCGCAGACCCCAAGCTTCCTCCCCAAGCCCGCGCCCCGGGCCCTCTGCCCTGGCGGCCCTGCGGACTCACGTCTCGGAAGCGGTTCCAGTGCTTGATCTTGCCGCTGTACTGAGAGATGGACGACAGCCATTGCTCGTCCTCCATGAAATTGCCGGGGGTCTCGCCCTCCTTGTGCCCTTTGGCGTCGCCTTCGGCCAGGGCGGCTGCGGCGAGGAGCAGCAGCGGCAGCGCCAGCGGCCCGCAGCCCGGGGCGCGCATCGTGGTCTGGATTGGCCCTGGAGGGTTTCGACTTCTGCAATATTTTAACGTCCTTCCTGCCACCCCGCTGTTGGCGAAGCAAACGCTGCCGTCTTCCTCAGCCCTCCTCCTGCGGTCTGTCTCCGGTGACTGACGGATGGTGGGTCGCGGCTGAAATGTGACCTGGTTAGGAGATGCACTTGTCTGAAAAAGCCCAGCGCTGGACGCGGAGAGGGAGAGAGAATCAGAGAGGCTGCGCCAGCAGGGGCTGTGTCTGTAACTGTAGCATCAGCATCACGTTTGACATCATCATACCTGGTTTAAAAAAAAAAAAAAGGGAGGGGGTAGATTTCAAAGCGAAGCGCTGGATCAGAGCGCCAAACGCCAGGCAGCCGCAGCGGAGCCGAGCCCAGCCCCGCACACGGGAGTCGCAGAGCAAGGAATCAGACTCCTGAGATGTCCCTGAGCCGCGTCCACGGGTGGAGAGCAAGAAGGGCCCCGGGGGTCTCCCCAGGGAAGACAGGATTGGGGAGAAGGCGCAAAACTGTCCGGTTACAAAGCCAGGCTCAGGTGTCTAAAAGGGAATTTGGCCAAACACTTTTTTTCTCCCCTTGCCTCCCACCCAGAGGGGCCTGCGCCACAGCCCTGGCAGCTGGCTTCCCGCCAGTTATGGCTCTACCGTAATGGGTGGCTTCGTTAAGACAAAAGCCATATAACAACTGGCTGCCTCGGAACTATTGCTCCCCTGCGGCACATGCCCTTCTCAAGGCAAGGCCGAGCACTGAATGGCTGTGGAACAGAGGCAGATGTCCTCCTCCTCAAGCAGCTGTTTAGGGGCTGTCCCCCCTTTTGTTAGCTCTTCCTAGGGCAACCCTAAAAGGCAAATGCCTGACCATTTCATCTGCCTTGGGGCCACAAATTTGGAAAAGGCACATTTGCTCATGGGTCTGACTTCAAGTTGGTTTTAATAAGCTGCTGGGAAAGGAGGGTTGGGAGAGAGGCTGGCTGGTTTTGTTTGAGGTGTTTAGGTTTTTGTTAAAATTGTGACCCTCCTCACTGCCTGTAGAAATGTGTTGACAAACCAGCTGGTGCCGGCTGGAGGCTGGGCACGGTCCAGGAGCACAGCAGAAATGGGGTGAGGTTTACATTACAAATAAATTGAAGAGGAAACAGATAATGTCAGGACAAAGCATATTGAACTTTTGGGACCCAAGCCCTAGATTGTGTTGTTATAAAAAGACTTGGCTGCTGTGATCTTAAAAAATCAAAAGCACTGAAAACATGATCTTAATCGGTAGGAAAAAACACAGCTCACAAGGTTCATAGGCACCCTGAGTCTCGCCTGCGTGACTTTGAATGCCTCCGTGGCTTGGGCTGGAGTCCCCCTTGGGAAAACAGAAAACAATAGCTCCCTTTCCGTGTTTTCTTTGCAGTTGGATTTAGTGGTGGTGCTGCATGAGGCCCCAGCCATTGATGTCTTCTTCTCACAGTAAATAAAGCAGGTTTCCTGGGTTGTACAGTGGCGCAATATACTGGAAAAGCAGGTTGCTGTCATTATAGATGGGGGTGGGGGGGTGAAATCCCACTTACTGGCTGGATTCTTGGGCAAGTTACCTGTTTTCTATCTAAAATTAATGATAATACCACTTATATGATTGCAATGAAACTCGAGCAAAATTACAAACTAAGTACCTGGGCAGAGTAGGCATTTAAAAAATGTTAGTTCTTCTTCCCTTAGGTTGGGAAGAGAAGGCTATAATATCCCATAGTTCTCAAGATTTACCAAACTTTGCCATTTTTTCCCCACTATCTCAATCTTGGTTTTTTGGCACATAGGAGATAAATCCTAGTTACCATTGCTTTCCCATTCTAGTACTATCTTGGGAAGTCCCTGGGCTTCTAGAGTTATCAAAGTTGCTGAATAGTTTGGGAAGGCGTTGATAAAATGCCCATCAATAAGACAATAACCTGTCTCCAGACTTTTGAAGGTTAAAATGTTTCCCACACTCCTGGGCAGCTCCTCCAGTGGGATTTGCTTCCTGCAGCCCTTCAAGCTGGGTCAATATTAGCCCTGTGCTGAAAGCAAGTCAACAACAGTCCAGGACTGTTAGTTAACCCAATAGTAATGCTATTTAAGAGGAAGAATCCTAATTTCCAGATGACAGGTGTAAGAGTTGTAGAAAAGGGCCAATAATTTTCGCTTAGAAGAAAAGGTTTTCCTAATTTTTGAGAGAATTACTGGCAGGTCAGCCTTTTCAAACCAATGGTCCCAAACATCAGAAGCCACTGGGTATATGTGTTAAATGGCATATACATTTTATGCATTTTTGTGTTTACATTCAATATTTAGCTATATAAAATGGAGAAGAAAAACCTTAGTTTCCTAATAATAAACCTAAATTTAACTACATCTTGGAAACCATTTAATGCCATTTCTACATGACCCTACAAGCACAAAAAGATAATGCACAAAGATGTTCAATCCAGAATTGTTCATAATAGCCCAATGTGGAAACCCACTCAATGCCCATTAGCCAGGAACTAACTAGTCCGATTATTAATATAAAACATACCTACAATGGACTGTTGTGCAGACATTAAAAATAATGATGTGCAGGGCATGGTGGCTCATGCCTGTAATCTCAACACTTTGGGAGGCACAGGTAGGAGGATCACTAGAGGCCAGGAGTTCAAGACCAGTCTAAGCAACATAGCAAGACCCTGTTCTCAACAACAAAAAAAATTTTTTTTTAATTAGCCAGGCATTGTGCACATCTGTAGTCCCAGCTACTTGGGAGGCAGAGGTGAGGTCACTTGAGGCCAGGAGTTCAAGACTGCAGTGAGCTATGATCATGCCACGTCACTCCAGCCTGGGCAACAGAGCAAGGTTCTATCTCTGAAATAAACAAATAGAATGATGCAGATCTGTATCTATTGAAAACGAACGTGCTCTTTTTCCTCTTCCAGGGATGCTGTCTGGAGGCACTCAGAATGGTCCAGCATTTGACATACCGTGGTAGGCTTTCCTACAATGTAGTCTCTAACAATAAACTAGGCTGTCCTTTATACCAAGAAGGTTGGGACAGCACCAAAATCTGCATGTGGCCTGTGCCCAGGCAGACTTGGAGGGGTTCATGCTGTGAGACCCGAAGTTCCTATGAGGTTGTCTAAAACAAAAAAACATGTCAGCAGGGTCTGTGGGGGTTCCATGTGTGCTGAATGTGTTCATGACAGGATCAAGCGTGCTTTCCTCATGAGCAGAAAATCATTGTGAAAGTGTTGAAGGCACAAGCAGAGTCAGAAAGCTAAATAAGAAAATGAGGTTTTTTTAAGTAATAAAAATTAAAATGCTTAAAAAAACCCCAATGTGATAGACTATGTATTACTGGGTGAGAAAAGCTTATTACAAATGATCATGTATAATATGATCCCATTTGGAAGGAAGTGTAGTATAGTACAGCAGTGCTCAAACGTTCCGCTGTCAGGAGCCCCTTGCACTAAAAAATTATGGAGGCCCCCAAAGAACTTTTGTTTATATGAGTTATATATATACTGATATTTACTGTATCTGTAAAGATCAATAAACTAATTTTAATTTTTATTAATTTCTTTAAAAATAGTAATTGCCCATTTCATATTAAAAATAATATATTTTATGAAAAACAACTACATTTTCCTCAAAAACCTCAGTTAAAAGAGTGGCACTATTTTACATTTTTACAAATCTCTTTCCTGTCTGGATTAGAAGAAGACAGATTCTCCTATCAGCTTCTGCCTTACGGTGAGCGCATCAGCCTGCTAGGGCTGCCATAACAAAATACTACAGATGAGGTGGCTTCAACAACAGAAATTTATTTTCTCATAGTTCTGGAGGCTAGAAGTTCAAGATCAAAGTATTAGTAGGTTTGGTTTCTCCTGAGGCCTCCTTGGCTTGCAAGATGGCCACCTTCTCACTGCGTCCTCACACAGTTCCTCCGCCACGCATGCACTAGTTTGGCGTCTCTTTGTGAGCCCAAATTTCCTCTTCTTGTAAGGACATCAGTCGATTGGATTAGGGCCCACTGTAGCAGCCTCATGCTAACTTAATCACCTCTTTACAGGCCCTATCTCCAAATAAACAGTCCCATTCTGAGGTACTGGGGGTTAGGGTTTCGACACATAAATTTTGGGGAGGACACAATTCAGCCCACAGCAGCAGGCGTAAATGAAAATAGCTGGTAAGATTACAGGAGAAGTACTGAGAGTGAACTGAGTTAATCTCTGAAAAAATACATATTTATACCCTAAACCTACCAACTTACGAAATTCTAGAGAACAAAAATATACAAGCACACACTCCATTAACCATCAGAGTGATGGTCACCACATCACGTAGCCTCTGGAAAACTCCACTGAATACTCGTGAGAGAATGTGAGAGAAAAAGGCAAATAATACTTTGGTGTTTTTATGAAAATAGTTTGGGCCTTACCAACCTTATCTAAAAGATTCTCCGAGGCTCCTAGGAGCACAAAGACCACACCTGGAAAACCACTGGTACAAGGTGTATGACCTTAGGCAAATTTCTTAACCTTGTTAACCCTCAGTTTGTAAAATGAGAATAATAATACCAATTTAAGTGAGCTGAGGAAAGATTGAGTTAATGCATAAACTAGTGACAAATATGATCATTCCACTAGAATTAGCTGTTATTATTTGTGAAAAATTATTGTACTTTCTCATATTTGATATTTGCTTAAATGCAGAGGGAGTAGTTAACTCTGGGTGATGAAATTTATTAAGCATTTAAGTTAACATGTAACATACACACTGATAAAAGCACAAAGCATAAATGTATAGTTTGATAATTTTTCACGAAGTAAACTTATTTTACCTTTGTTTTAAAAAAATAAAAACACTACTAATAAAACCCACCATAACAGCAGCTGCTGTCCTCACTTGTACTAGCTGTGAGCTTTGACATGCAGGCTACCTGAGTGTTCTGTTGGGTCAACTCAATACACCTCTGATGCCATCAGCTTCCCTTTAGCTCCAAGAAAAAGAGCACAATGCAAGAGCAAACCTGAACCGAATCTGTATCATTACGATGTCCAGTTTAGGAAACTCTGGAGCTCACTTTTAAAATAATCATTATAAGTAGCATTTATAACGTGTCTACCACGCATACAGAGTTCACGTGGGGTAACTTACTATGTCCCCATTACAATCTGGTGAGGGGGGCCCTGAATCTTGAAAAATTCTTTTAGTTCCATCAAAAATGATTTGCTCTCTACCGCTGTTGCTTTTTCATAAAAATTCTACATCAAAACTACCTGATGTCACGCCCCTTTCTACAATAGCAGTGAAGACTGTATTTCTTTTAGAGCTACACTGTCCCAAAAATTTGTCTACAGACTTCTTTTTTTTTTTTTTCTTTTTTTTGAGACAGAGTCTCACTCTCTTGCCTGGGGCGAGTGCCGTGGCGTCAGCCTAGCTCACAGCAACCTCAAACTCCTGGGCTCAAGCAATCCTACTGTCTCAGCCTCCCGAGTAGCTGGGACTACAGGCATGCGCCACCATGCCCGGCTAATTTTTT
>RJWJ010044532.1:0-12132 GCA_004363605.1 Indri indri | reverse complement strand
TTCCAGGTTTTGCATTCCAATCTCCCGTTGGCCTTATTCTTTTTCCAGATTTGTGTGTCCCCCGCTGAATCTCCACCGATTCACCTCGCTGTTTTTGCAGGAGAGAGATCCGGTCGTGTGTAGCAGACTGAGATCTACATCTCTTTCTCTGGAGGTAGGGAACCAGGAGGCTGCCTTAACTCCACCATTTTTCTCCCCCGTCTCAAGTAATTCTTTTTGACTGCAACATACCTCCTCATGAGTTACAATTTGTACCTCACCTTTAGGGGACTATTGTGACATGAGTCTAGTTATAGGTCTAGAAGGAAAAAAGGGTGATAGGGGGTGGGTCCTGAGGAGAATCAGCATTGTCTTGTGTGGCAACTGCCTCAAGGGAGGCCGTTACAGTTATCTCAGACAATACAGGATTAATCCTGGGGTGGAGAGGCAGCTTCAACTTGTGTAGAGTAATGAGGAAAGGCCTACCTCAGAAGGTGCTATTTGAGGTAAATGATGAAATGGAGGCAGCCACGTAATGGTCTGGGAGTGTTCCAGGTAAACATTAATATGTGCAAAGATCCTGAGGTGGGACACAGACTGGCATATTTGGAAAAAGAAAAAGGTTCATATACAGTATTCCTGTATAGATGTGTCTTCGATATGGAGTTAAAATTAAGAAGGAAATTCCAGTTTTTTTTACCCAAGAGGACAAACCCAGTTTAAAATTTAGCAAAATTTCCATTAATTTAATAGCAATTTTGGTTGCCCAAGAATTTTTGTCTGCTATGAAATTTTCTACTTGGAGTTTAACTTGATTTATTTGTCCTTTAATTCACTGAAGCTCAAAGCATATTAATTTTTTGTAGCACTGCTATCACTGGGGTCATAAAGATTTTATTCAACCATGTAAGTTGTATCAGATTCTTTACTAGTTCTGCTCATTTCTACAAATAATATATCCTGACAACATATGTTCTTTGTTTAGAATTGGCATGGAAAGACACAGAAAATAAAAACTAGGATGAGTGATACATCACAATTTCTGGAATGGCTACTTTAATGTTTCTTTTGTGATGATTTATAAATACATGTGTGTGCATGCTAGAAGTATTTTCCTGAAAGAAAAACCGGACCTTTTACTGTTCAGACTTTACACATATGCCTCTTTCCCAATCTTGGATTTTATTACCCTACTCCCTCCATCAGACATACAATATAATGCTCATGCTCACAAACGGCCTCAATCCATAAATATTATTTGCTATTTGAAACAGAGTACAGAAAATTAAGGAGCTGTGAGAGAAAGATTTTTATAAGAGTCTAAAAGAAAATAATAGGATGAGTACATATCTTTCTCATTACTTCTTTCCAAATACTTGCTTCTGGTATATTTAGCCAGCATTGACTTTCTCTACTTCCTACATGCATATACATGCACACACACACACATACACACAAATACATATATATTTTTAAACCACATTAATTGTGTGGGTAAGCTATGGTTGCTCATGGCTTTTATAATATTTAAATTGTATACTGATTCATTAATGTTAACTATAAAATTTCATATTAAAGCATGTATTAAAAAAGAAGCCATTAGCTGCACTTACCAAGCCCATGAAAATTAACAAGCAAACATGGAAAACATAATTGCCAAATTATTTACGGAACTCTCCTTAACATAAATATTTTTAAGGCTGCATATGTATTTCCAGATAGATTTGACAGCAGATGAAGTGAATCAACCTAATTAGAAAAGACAGAGAGTTTCTTTAGCACCATATCATGCATCAATATCATACTGGGTGTATATAGGACACTGGTAACTAATATGGATTTGTACTTATTGGGCATTGAGGTAGAGGGAGTACTTGTAGATATTAGGATTTAGGAACAAGCAATGGCTTAAAAATATATATTAATATGATCAAGGTTGAGGTTTGTGTCTCTATCAGTCTCTGGAATAAAGACTGAAAAATCTAGAAGATCAAGAAAAATATCATTAAAAAAGCAATAGAAGGTATTATATTTTAAAAATATTTTAATACTTTAATAGTAGGATGTCAGTCATAGTCTACTGAAGAAATAGAATCAGAAATTCAGGAAAGAAAAGGAATTTTATTCAGTTTATTAAGAATTAAATGAAGGTATGGAAAAAAAGGAAATTTTGACTAGCAAGTTCTTTTTTGATTCTTTCTGAAAGGGTTGTAACTCAAGTCAGAGGGCAGAAACCTGAGAATGTGAACTGTGAAGCGAAAGCCATTTCTTCTGGTCAGGAGGCTGCAACACTTAAAAGAAAGTATTAATCATAACTGGAGAAAATTTTAAGAGAGAAAAGGGCT
Source organism: Indri indri (assembly GCA_004363605.1). Taxonomy (NCBI): domain Eukaryota; kingdom Metazoa; phylum Chordata; class Mammalia; order Primates; family Indriidae; genus Indri; species Indri indri. Next base: position 9,808 of record RJWJ010044532.1, on the reverse strand, counting down.
GACTGAAAAGGCCTAGTGAACCCCCAGTTTTAGCAAAACATGTATTTTTTTAAGTGCTATAGAAAAAACCCACAATTTTTCTACTTTGAGTTGACCAGGGAAAAGATCTTTGAAATGCATTTTCGTTATCCTTCTGCCTATATCTTGAAAATTATAGATGTATGCTGTTTTCCAGTATGTTCTTTCCAATTCTTCCTGATTTGGGAGTAATACTCAAAAAGACTTTCATAATGAGATGGAAAGAGTAATTCTGTATTCAAAGCTAGAGCATGTTTGAATCAGAAGGTAAAAAGAGCCTGTGGGGGAGGAAAATCTCCACTTCCATCCTCTCAGGGTACCTGTTGGGCCAAGAATTACACTGACATAAGACAAGTTTTACATGACATGGGAGTCCTCATAAGGAAATGAAGACCACAAAAAGCAGTTAGAGTCAGTTACTTATATACTGAATTGGACAAAGAATACTATAACTGTCAAAATGTGACTAAATTATGTGAGAGGCTTAAAAGATTAGAGTTATTCTAATGAAGTCTCTATACAATTCTCTTGGTTTCAAATTCTCATTTTTGAGGATAGGATGTTACATCTTTCAGGTACAGGGAGAACATCTTTCACAGGGAAATTTCATCTTCTACTTTTAAGAAACAGCACAAAGGTCAAAGTGGTCTTCTTGCACCTGTTATTTTTCAAGTGTCTTTATTTGAATAGACGATATGCCAGAGCAGCATATTTTAACCCTTTCAAACTTTGTTGAAATTGTCAACAGAAAAGAACCCAAACTCTGCAAAATAAAGAGGTTTATTCTGAGCCAAGTATGAATGCCATGGCCCAGAGCCATGCCCAAGAAGCCTTGAGCAAGTGGTCTCGCCATAGTTGGGTTAAAGTTTGGTTTTATACATTTCAGGGAGACAGGAATTACACATAAACTCATAAATCAATACTTGGAAGGCATACAATAGTTGGCCTGAAAAGGCAGGACATCTCGAAGAGGGGAATTACAAGTTATAAATGGATTTAAAGATTCTTTGATTTGTAATTGGTTAAAGAAATGAAGCTTTAAAGTCTAAACGCTTGGAATGTTTTGAGTTAAGATAAGGAAGTCTGTTAATCAAAGACAAGCCACTGGACATATACTGGATGTATTCCCAGACTCGAGTAATTTGTTAAATAAATTAAGGATCTGCAGGTGTGGTTCAAGCTTTGCCCTGTATAGTCCTAGGCCTGTTATCTCCAAGAAGGGAAGGGGAAATGATAAGGCATGTCTAAGCTCCCTTCTCATGGCCAGCAACTCAACTTTAGGGTATTTCTGGGGTCCCCTTGGCCAAGAGGGGGTCCACTCAGTCAGCCAGGGAGCTTAAGATTTTATTCTAGTTCACAAAATAATTGTATTTCATGCTAGCTATCAAATTTTAGGGTTAAAATCAGAGTTACTGGTGTAAAATTAAAGGTACCAGGTTACTTTTTTACATTATTATATATAATTAGGGTGACTATATCATCTTATGTCTAAACATACAATCCTTTAAAGGTGAAAGGGGGAGGAAGAGTTGCTTAGTTAGTCAAGACAATAAGACAACATTGGTAAATGAAAACTTCCCAGAGCAATGTAAATATAATGGTATCACATACAGAGGCAATTGCCTCCTCTTTGTATATTTATTCTTCTGTCCTAACACTTGTGGCATGTTTAGAACCATCTGAGTGGCATCTCAATCTGAAATCTATTTTACACTCACTGTCTTCTCTCCCTCTTCTGATTATTAATATCTGTGTTTTTTCTCCCAGGTAGGTAAATCATGGCATCATAATAATCATTCATGGGTGGCATTCATTAGCACTTTCAACTTTCTCTCTCTGTTTGATTAGAAAACAGATGCATTTTCTACCAGAGTAAGCTTGTTTGTTTTCACTTGCTGAAAAGAAACATACTAGAAACAGAAATCTGAGAAAGGCAAACATTTATATTTCCAAGTATTTGAAATTCTGTCATCATCCTCCCAGAAGCAAATCTCAGGAATGTCCTTTTATTTTTAAACAGTTAATAGTGTGAAAATTTTGATCTCACCTTCTTGGGAGACAGAGTGAGAAATGACCTCTCATCCAAATATATTTTGACTAGTAAAACTAATCTTTCTTTCTCCTATAAATGTAGTGTTCAGTCAAAAGAGATTTCTTAGTATGTTAATAGTGAATTCTTACAGTCTGAATTGTTCAAACATCAGTTTCTTAGTAACAAATGCCATATTTATTTGGGTATTTCCTTTTGATGAACACTCCACTCCTTTTGCTGTAGTTTTAAAGATGAAACAAATGAGCTTTCTCAGAGTCTCTATGGCAAGAGAAGAATTACACTTACATTCAGTAGCTGTAAGCCAGAGTTTACCATATTAGAACTGTAAGTAGATACTACAATATTCTAACCCCATTCCAAATTTAAGCAGTAAAAAATCTAGAAAAAAAAAAACGGAGGGCAATTAACATTTAATTGATAGCTGTCAATAATTATTCATAGAAAAACTATCTGAAACAAATTTAAGTTAGAGTAGATAATTATGAATGTACTCATCTCATTTTAAATTAGTAGTTGACATTGATTAGCAGGATTCTATTAATGGATGTGAGTATAATGAAAAGTCCTCATGGAATCTGCTGCTGATGTTGGGTGAGATCAAATGGCTGGAGAGAAATGGGAAAAGACTTGGAGAAAAGATGCCTTGGGCAATGGGTGGGCATATGGAGATATTTACATCTGACAAAAAGAGAAGAAAGTGAAATCTTAGCTTTTACTCAAGTTGGAAGTAGGAAAAAATATCACAGGGAGATGCAGCCCTAACCTTGACTACAACTATTGTATCTTGTACCTGCATGGTATGAAAAGGAAACATGAAGAGTCGGGGTGTCTGGCACAGGGGTGAAGAAACAGAATCTCCATCTGGCATACTCCTTAGAGAATATGCCAAACCCTCTTTGATTCAGAAGAAGTCATTTAGTCAGACAACAAATTCAGAAGTTTTTTTTCCTCCCTACTAGCTTATTGTGTCATTCAGGATGAGGCAGATACTTGCTTCCACTGAGTCCAGTCCACTTGATCACCATACGTCTTCTCCGTTGTGCTGCCTAAGGGTCTTCCTCAGATCCTTTTCCTACAAACCAAATCCTTTTTTCACATTGCAGGTCAGAATTATTTATCTAAAATATATGTCCGATCATGTCATTTTCCTACTTCAGATCATTTAGTGGCTTGTGATTACCTATGAGTTTTGAACTCATTAGGATGAACTACCTGCATCTACAAACCTGTTGTGCCAGACTCCCTGTCGCTTTCCTATCACTGATTTGGTAATATTGGGCCCATCTTAAGCACACTCCAGAAATCCACATATGTGCCATTTTATTATTTATTCACTCGCTGAATCTATCTTAGGTACCCTCAATGTGCACAGAGAAATGCTGGGACGGGAGAGAACAGTGAACAAGGTGCTTACAGACTCTGTCCTCAAGGAACTCAAGTAATTGACTAGGTGTTTTTTTTTCCCCATTGACTGGGTAAAGTGCTTCTTTTCTACATTCCCACAGCATCCCGTGCATACCTCTATCTTAACACTCATCAAAATACAGTGAAGTACCCTGCAATCCCAGTGGACCATGAGCTCCCTGAGGGCAGTGTCTAAATTATTTGTATCTTTATCCCCCACACAAGACATGGTTCTATAAAATGTGTTGAATTTAGAGGAAAAATGCTTATATGGTACTTTGAAGGTATATAATGATGACTGCCATCTGCATAAAAAGTGCGGGTTACAAAACAACCATAAATGGTTAAGATTTCTTATAAAAAGCCAGAATTGATATAAAAATTTGGAAAAAACCTCAGAGAAGAATAAAAGTATAAAATATATCTGAGAAAAAGAAAACCGTGGTAAGGAAATCTGTCATACATGCATAAAATGAAATAAGATCAGGGGGAAATAATGTGAAACACAGACAATATTAAGGAAATGGAGATGAAATAATTGGAATGTAAACTACACTGAGAATCTAGTTATTAAGTGAACCAACTCGAGCTATGGAGATGAAGTGTTACAGGATGGATGAATGCTGATGAGAAACGGTGATGTATCATCAGTCAGTGAGAGACAAATGATGATAATTTAGTACAGAACATTAAGGATAAGAAATGCTTAAATGAAAATATGGAAACTTGAGTTTGGGCGAGGAATATAAAAGAGAAAGTTATTGAAAAGGAAGAGCATTTTTTGTCTATACATTTAAGTAAATTCTAGGCAAAAGCTAGTCAAGAGGATCTGTGATAAGCAAATGAAATATTATTTGGATTCTAAAGTGATAGAGAGTTATTAAGAGTTAGGCTGGAGGGGAACAACATACAAGTTAGCATGAACAAAGATTGGATTTTATACAAGCAGAAGTGTTGGGACATCTCGTAAATCAAAACGATTTAGGAAGTCCAGGAGAAGGGAAGTGTAGCATTAAGATGTCAGACAGGAGGAAAAAGCCTGAAGCCTGTGAGAAATAGAGAAGACAGGTGGGCACACAGGAGGCAGTCAATTCAAGGTCAAGAAGAGATGTGGGGAAATGGCGGCTGGGTCAAGTGCCCTGGAGAACTGGCAGGCACAGGGTTCTAGGAGGAATCAATTGGAAGCATCTCCTCAGCTGCAAGGAAAATGAAAAACTGTATCACCTGCTCACCTTGTGTTGATGGTTGGCTTTCGAGTTTTATAATGGCTACTGAGTAAAAAGAAAAAGAAGTTAGCCTCTATTTCCAAGACAAAACACATGAACAGATAAAAAAGAGAACAAAAGAATAACCAACCATGGAGTTAGAGGAAACTGCCTATAAAACAGTGGCAGAGAACACAAATATCAAAGGCAGAACTTCCATTTACAGCAAATGGATATAAACAGCTGTAGAACTAGTGTAAAGACTTGCAACTCCTATCTACCATCAGAACCTTTTAAGAAGTAATTATGTAGAAGAAAGAACAGACAATTGAACCGTACTCAAGAAGTAATACTGCAAGTGTTCAAATATATCATTACCAACAAATAAAAAGTTACCTAAAATTTTAAAGATACTCCAAAAACTTCTCACTCATTTATGAAGATGTCAGTAAGTTCCAAACTGAGAAAAAGCTGTCAAAATAATAGAAAATGGCTTTGTCCATCATGCTTTTGTCATTAACTTTGAAATCTATGAGGAAAAGGCTAGGAAAGATATCAATGCAACTGAGCATGTAACCTGTAATAGAGAGTTAGAGGATGCCAATAAGCATGTGAAAACAGTTACTAGTAAAAATTTAATGTGCAGATAAATGATGCTAAATAGAAATAGCATTGACCAAAACAAAACAAAACAAAAAACAAAAACAAAGAGCCATAAGCCCACATGGCAACAATGATGTATACAATAAAACTTCAAGAAAAAATGGCAACTATCATGAAAAATAAATGTACCTCCCAATGAGAATTAAACATTTTTTTTCAAGTGACTAACTTAAAATAATAATTACTGCTTTAATATAGCCCGTCTTTTGTATTTACCTACCAATCTTGAAATACCCTGAGAACAACTACATTTGATGTGTCTAGACACTTAAAAATATGCATGGTAACTTTTTTTTTGCACACAATTTGGGATAATTCTCCTTTGAAAAACAACTTCTGTTCTGAAAATCAGCTTTTACGTCTTTGTTCAGGGGAAGCCACATTATCACATTAAAACCAAAGGTCAGACATCTGGGAAACATTGTATTAAAAGCCAAGAAGCTGAGACCGATAAATTCTTTCTGCTTCATCTCAATATAAATTGCAGATCAAACAGTGATCTGGATTGACAATGGCCATCCAATCTGAAATGAATTGTATTCCATTTAACATCTAAAATGTCATACTGGGCTTTGCATGTGGTTTAATTTTCAACTGCCCCAGCCTTGTTCTTGGTATTTGTACCTTCCAAATGCATTTTTGACCTTCAGATGATAGGATTTTATACCTATCATGAATAAGCAAAATCTTTGATACATTCATTGTAGCCAGTAATTGCTTATTTGCTTATTCATTTGTTTTTAAAAACATATTTACTTTGTGAATCAACAATACAAAATGAATTTTAACTGAATTATTTTTAGCAGATGGTAACATACAAGGAAAAAATAACATTCTATGCATGAAAAATACTTACTCCTCCTTTTCTAGTTCCTTGAGATGTGTCTTTAGATTATAATCCCAAACCCAACAGAAGAAAAGCAATAACTAAGGTCTGAGCAGAACTGAATGAAATCACAAACATGAAAATAATACACAGGATCAATAAAACAAAAAGTTTATTCTTGGAAAAGATAAACAAAAATGATAGACCTCTGGCTAGATTAATCAGGAACAGAAGACAAAGGGCCCAAATAAGCTCAATCAGAAATGAAAAAGGAGACACTACAACTGATGCCATAGAAATATAAAATATCTTCTGTGAACACTATGAAAATATTTGTGCACATCAACTCGAAAACACAGAGGAAATGGACAAACTCCTGGAAACACACAACCTCCTAAAACTCAATCAGGAAGAAATAGAACTCCTGAATAGACCAATAACAAGCAATGAGATTGAAGCAGCACAAAAAATCTTCCAACAACAAAAAAAAAGCCCTGGAACAGATGGATTCACAGCCAAATTTTATCAGACTCACAAAGAAGAGTTGGTACCCATATTGCAGAAATTATTCCATAACATCAAGAAGAAAGGAGTCCTCCCCAACTCATTCTACGAAGCAAGGATCAATCAGTTTGATACCAAAGCCAGGAAAGAACACATCAAAAAAAGAAAACTACAGACCAATATCCCTTATGAATATAAATGCAAAAATCCTCAATAATATCCTAGCAAACCTAATTCAACAGCACATCAAAAAAATAAACTGCATGATCAAGTGGGCTTCATCCCAGCGATGCAAGGATGGTACAACACATGCAAATCAATAAATGTGATTTACCACACACACAGAAGCAAAAACAAAGATTATGTGATCATCACAATAGATGCAGAGAAAGCATTCAACAACATTCGGCACCCTTCATTATAAAAGCTCTCAACAAATTTGGCACAGAAGGAACATACCTCAGAATTATAATATAAAAGTCATATATGACAAACCCAAAGACAGCATCATGGGAAATGGGGCAAAGTTGAAAGCATTCCCACTAAGAACTGGAAAAGGACAGTGATGCCCACTGTCACCACTTCTATTGAACATAGCCCTGGAAATCCTAGCCAGAGTAATGAGGCAAGAGAAAGAAATAAAGGGTACACCGATCATACCCCAATCAGGAAAGAGAAGGTCAAACTATTGCTTTTTGCTAACAATATGATCTTATATCTAGGAAAACCTAAAGATTCTACCAAGAGACTTCTGGAACTGATAAATAAATTCAGCAAAGTCTCAGGGTACAAAATCAACATACGTAAATCAGTAGCATTTCTATAAACCAGTAATAGTCAAGCTGAGTGTCAAATCAATACCATTCACAACTGCTACAAAGAAAATAAAATACTTAGGAATATACTTAACCAAGGAGGTGAAAGATCTCTACGAAGAAGACTACAAAACACTGAGGAAAGAAATCCCAGACGATAGAAACAAGAGGAAAAACATAGTATGCCCATGGTTTGGTGGATTAAACATTGCTAAAATGTCCATACTAACCAAAGTGATTTACAGATTCAATGCATTCCTACCAAAATACAAACATCATATTTCAAAGATCTAGAAAAAATAATTCTATGCTTCATTTCGAACCAGAAAAGAGCTCGAATAGCCAAAGCAATCTTAAGCAAAAGAAACAAATTGGGAGGCATCACATTATCAGACTTCAAACTATGCTACATGGCTATGGTAACCAAAACAGCATGGTATTGGCACAAAAACAGAGACATGGACCAATGGAACAGATCAAAAAAACCCAGATATAAACCATCCACGTAGAGCCATCTAATCTTTGACAAAGCAGAAAACAACATATACTGGGAAAAGAATCCCTATTCAATAAATGGTGCTGGGAAAATTGGATATCCATATGCAGAAGAATGTAACAGGATCCATATCTCTCACCACTCACAAAAATTAATTCAAGATAGATAAAGGACTTAAATGTGAGCCATGAAACCATAAGAATTCTAGAAGAAAATATTGGAAAAACTCTTCTACATATCAGTTTAAGAAAAGAGTTTATGAAGAAGACCCCAATGGCAATCACAGTAACAAAAATAAATAAATGGGACTTGATGAAATTAAATACCTTCTGTTCAACCAAGGAAATAATCAACAGAATAAATAGACAACATACATAATGGGAGAAAATATTCACAAGCTACACAACCATTAAAGAATTAATAACCAGAATCTACAAAGAACTAAAGGAAATGAGCAAGAAAAAAAATCAAACGAGCCCATTGATAAGTGGGCTAAAGACAGGAACAGAAGCTTCTCAGAAGACAGACAAATGGCCAATAAACATATGAAAAAATGCTCAATGTTGCTAATCATCAGGAAATGCAAATTAAAACCACAATGAGATATCACCTTACTCCAGTCAGAATGGCTTTATTAAAAAGTGCCAAAACAATGGATGCTAGCATGGATGCAAAGAGAAAGGAAAGCTTATACAACACACTTTAGGCCTGGTAAATGTTGACAGCAAAAAATAAGGTGAATGACAAACTGATAGAGCATAGCTGAAAGAAGAACTACATAGCTGCAATTCGGGCAGATAATATTTTACCAAAATACCTTAATTTCTGCAGTTTATTTTATTTTATTTATAGTTTGTTGTTTATAGGGGTACAGATGTTTAGGTTACGTATGTTGCCCTTGCCCCCCTTCCCCCCAAGTCCCAGTCCCAAGCGTGTCCATCTCTCGGAGGGTGCGCATTGCACCCTTTGCGTATGCATATATCCGTCCCCTCCTCCCCCTCGCCCCTCCCCCTTCCCCCTCCTTCCCTACCCGACATCCAATAGATGTTATTCTTATATGTACACTTATGTGTTGTTCAGTTACTATCAATTTTATGGTGAGTACATGTGGTGCTTGTTTTTCCATTCCTGGGATACTTCGCTTAGTAGAAAGCGTTCCAACCCTATCCAGGAGTATACAAGAGGTGCTATATCACCATTGTTTCTTAAAGCTGAATAGTATTCCATGGTATACATATACCACATTTTACTAATCCACTCATGTATTGACGGACACTTGAGCTGTTTCCACACCTCTGCAATTGTGAATTGCGCTGCTGTAAACATTCGGGTGCAGGTGTCTTTTTCATAGAGCGATTTTTATTCTTTGGGGTAGATGCCCAGTAATGGGATTGCTGGATCCAATGGTAATTCTACTTGCATCTCTTTAAGGTATCTCCATATGGCTTTCCACACAGGTTGCACTAGTTTGCAGTCCCACCAGCAGTGTATGAGTGTTCCTATCTCTCCGCATCCATGCCAACATTTATTGTTTTGGGACTTTTTGATAAAGGCCAGTCTCACTGGAGAGAAGTGATATCTCATTGTGGTTTTGATTTGCATTTCCCTGATGATTAGAGATATTCAGCATTTTTTCATATGTTTTTGGGCCATTATTCTGTCTCCTTTTGAAAAGTTTCTGTTCATGTCCTTTGCCCACTTTTTGATAGGGTTGTTTGATTTTTTCTTGCTAATTTTCCTGAGTTCTAAGTAGATTCTAGTTATCAGCCCTTTATCAGATTTGTAGCATGCAAAAATTTTCTCCCATTCTGTAGGTTGTCTGTT
>RJWJ010044531.1:0-12133 GCA_004363605.1 Indri indri | reverse complement strand
CTCTTTAAAAATCAAGGGTTAGACTCAGCCAACTCTGATCAAAGAATTTTACTCTAATCCTTTGCTAGAACAAACTCAGAGAAGGATGAAAAGGAAGGTCCTTTCAAATAGGGAAAGAAAGTAGAAAGAATTCTATATCAAGAGAAATTAAAGCTAAAGAAATGGGAATGTGGATGAAATCTGAGTCCCTAAGAGGATATATTCCCCAGTTCCGTGGGCCTCAGGAAGAAAGTTGTGGTAGGTGAAAGCAAAATTATAAAACTCTTGAAGAAATCCTCATATCCCTCAAAGGTTAAAGAAGAATCCAAGTTCCACTAGGCTAGAGGATATTCCTCCCTGTCTATTCCGGGGAATCTTTGGCAATACCAAGAGACATTTTCATTGTCTTAGAGTGTGTGCCTGTGGGGAAGGTCCCTACTGTTATCTGATATCTAATAGACAGAAGCTAGAGATGATAAATTCTTTCATTCAACAAAGTTTGAGTGTCTACTCAGTAAATACCGGGTATTGTTCTACCCTCCAAGGGTACAGTATGATATAAACCTGCCATATTTGGTGTGGAGATCACAGAGACAGCGTACAGGGATGGGGCCACTATCCTATCTACAGGGGGTCTTTGGAAGTATTATTTCTAAAATGTTAATGAGTGTAGAGGTCTGAGGAGAAGAAACAGCACGTATCAAATTCCTGAGCAGAGGTGTGCTTGGTGTGTTTGAGTAACTGCCAGAAGGCCAGTGTGAATCAGACAAGGTAAGTTAGAGGAGGGTCATTGAAGATCCTGCTCACAGGTCTTGGGACACTTGTCCCAGTTGTAGGGACTTGTGATGTTTTAACAAGTAACATGGAAAATGATGAAGGATTTTGAACACTGAATAACATGACCTAATTCACACTTATTTGAATTTTTTAAAATTTATTTTTATTGACAAACAATTGTGTATATTTATGGGGTACGATGTGATGCTTCTATCTAGGTATATATTATAGAAAGAGTCAACCACGCTAATTAACATATCCATCACCTCACCAATTCACTATTATTATTATTATTATTATTATTATTTTGGTATGGTGAGAATGTTAAAAATCTATGTTTTTAATTTTGAAATACACAATTTAAATTTGGAATACACAATTATTAACTGTGGGAAATAGTGGCCTCATCCATGCACGCTGCCTCTGTGATCTCTACACCAAATGTGGCAGGTTTATATCATACTGCACCCTTAGAGGATAGAACGATACCTGGTATTTATTGAGTAGGCACTCAAACTTTGTTGAATGAAAGAATTTGTCATCTCTAGCTTCTATTATTTATCAGATAACAACAGTAGGTCTATGCAGTGCAATAGATCACCAAAACTTACTCCTCCGGTTGAACTGAAATTTGTACTCTTTGATCAATATCCTCCATTTTCCCATCTCTCCCCACTCCGCAGGCCTCTGGTAACCACCTTTCTACTGTCAGTTCCCATGAGATCCACCGATTGCTTTGCCTCATGTTCTGACAGAGACTGTGACAACAGGATGGGGAGAGGTCGGAACTGGGCCAGGGTAGCAGTGAAACACAAGACCCTGATAAATCTAGTACAGCTGTGAAACTGGGAATATCACCTTGGGCGCTGATTCTCGAACTACCTATGATAGATTAAAGAAACAAAACAGGATTTTCTCTATTCCCTCAAATTCTGACATTTGTTTATACTGTGCATGGCCAGAATATAATCTGCATAAGTGAGTTTGACATCACCTAAATGGACTATGCCTTGTTTAATAATCCAAGTCCATGGATTATGGTCTTGGATGTTGTTGCAATGTGAAATTGATAAAAATGTTTCCAAACTCTTGATCCTGGTAACAGTAGTTATTTATTGCAGACAGGTAAAATCAGCTGGTAGTCCAGAAGCAGTCTACGTACTGTATTTTAAGTAGCACTGATCACTCGCTGAGTCAGTGTAGTTAAAGACGGGACAATGAGGCCATGAAATTTGTTGGGCGTGGTGTTTTGTGATCACATCATAAGTAGGAAAAATCATGCCATCAAGGGCCCATCTTAGGAAGCAGAGATTTCATCGTCACTGCCCTGAGGTTGTAATGTCAACCACATGCTCTCAGCCCCATTATTGGTGGAGAGAAGACAGTGAGGGGCAGCCCTCGAGATGGTGCATTTACAAGAAAGGGCTCGAGTTCATTTGAATGATACTGCTGCAATCCAGAAGAGCCTAGGTTAATTTTAACTGCCTCGTTTAAATTGTCTCTGCCATTAGTGGAAATGGGAGCTTGCAAGGAAGGTTAGCTTAAATGAGGAGAAAGTGACCAAAGTCACGGGTTCTTGTTCTACACATGAATCGTAACGTGTAAATTTTCAGCTTCATACTAGTTCTGCCTAGTCCTTCTACAGTTTCATTACATAAGATTAAAAAATGGCAGAAACTTGTCACAACTTTCTTATTATAGCAGAATTCAGTACGAATCAGTTTTTGTCTCAAGTGTCATGTAAGTTCTAGCTATTTAAATACTAACGGAAATGTACTTTAATATAGCTTCTTTGAAACATGAAGAAATAAAGTGTATTTTAAAAGCATTACATTCTTGAAATTCAAGAGACAAATAAGAAATTAGAAAGATATTTTTGTCAAAGTGGTTCAGGAGAGCACAGGACACACAGACCAGCTTCCCATGGACACCCCCGGCCTCCCCCCGCCACTCACTCCTGAAGCAGATCAAGTGAAAAATACAACATATAAGCAAGAAAAACTTTAAAGGGCTTGAAGAGCAACAATATATGTATTTCCTCAGAGTTCACATTATTAATAGAAGAATAATACAATGAAATGTTTTCAAAAGTAACTATTTTCAGAACCCCGATACTTCCTGAGGCGTCTAATACAACTGACTTTGCCTGTCTTTTCCTTCTCACTGTCCAATTCAAGTAAGGACTGATATTTTACTTTTGATTTGAATATACTCATTGGGCATTTAAATTTTTCCTATTGTAGATTCTGTGAAGAATTTAGAACAGAGGTATAATTTTAGAAAGCAATTTTATTTTATCTTCTTTGGCTTCTATTTTGCTGTTTTAAGTCAGATTTCATTTTCTAGGACATGATATTTCATGTTCCATTGTTTACAATATTGATAAACTGTAATGCTATTCAATTCTCTCCCTGTGTATTCATCCATGTATTCATAATATCTGGGAAATTATACAGAAAGCTATTTTTAATTGCTTTTGCTGGCTTATTTTTTGAGACCAGATTATGAGTACCTATACTTTATTCATAACATCTAAAAAGAATTTTTGTTTGTTTTCTATGGAAATATAAAACTTCACTGGGCATTTGGCTTTTATTCAGCAGAAACTGTTAAGGTTTGGGTGAATTAACCTCAATACAGATATACAACGGAGAATTATTTTCTCTGTATTATTGCTCTATTTATATTTTGATAAGTAGCTGCTGTTTGCATTAAATGGATTTTCCTATTTTTTAACGTAAGTTTAAGATATTAAAAATAGTTTTTATTCTACCAGAGCGTTGACATCCCAGGTCCAGAGATAAAGTAGCTTTATTACCATTATTATTACTGCTATTTCCATGAGAGTAGCATTTATTGATTTCTATATTTTCTGAAATGTAGTCTTAGAATATAAAACACAGCACTTTGTTATGAGGATAAAGGATTCATTTGTTCACTGAACACTGAACTAATATTTATTATGTGTCTACCAGGGACAGGAATTACGCTAAGCACTGGATGAAGAAGACAGTCTGGATTCCCAAGAGTCTCAGGGCAGGTGGAAGAGGGAGTCAGTGAGCATCTGAGTGGAATGAAATTCGATAAGCACCATGTGCTGGGGTAGCAGTGTGAATAGGGCACTCTACGAGTTCCTGACAAGGCTCAGAGCAAGCTGACTAGGTCCTGCCGCATTGAAGTCTGGAGGGAAACACAGGAGTTAACCAGAATGAGTGGGGAGGCCTGGCGGGGTGGGAGGTAGGGAGCAGTGGAGGTGATGTGGGAACAGGGACAGTGGCAGGAGAGGAGTCTGGAAAAATGGGAAGGGTGACTGGATCAACCCCTACCAGCCATTCAAAGAAATTTAGGTTTAACTGTCAAGAGAACCTCAGGTTTAGAGTGGCTGGGGAAACGGCAGAGGCGGGGAGGGGAGGGATGTTCAGGTAAATTGGTCCCCTCTTAAAAACTCTCGATGATGAACTGAATTGCCCATGGTCAGGACTGGAAGCAGGAAGGCTGTTTAGAAAATTATCAACTAATTTGAATTGGACCATAGCAGAACATAAACAAAACAGAAGGATAAAGCATTTGTTAGATCTAGTCTAGAGCTACGATGATGACAGAGTTGATGGAAGTTGGTGACTGATTATGTTATAGGACAATAATGGAAAATACCCTGAGGTCCAGCAGACTCCTGACAGTAAACTTAGTAAACTTCCTTTTTCAGTTTTGAGAAACCTTTTATGCCATATGATAATAAACAGGTAGTACTGAAATTACAGCATGAATTATGTATTGGTAAAAAAAAATGACTAAATGCTAAAAAAAAATAATAATTGATTTCTAACTGGTTATTTGGGAGTAAACTTTAAATAGATTCAAATTATTGTTTCATCTCCCAACTTCCAGCCCACTCACAGGCACATCCATCTATAAAAGATTAGGCACTGATGAATATTCCAAAGCTCCCATGAACAGGGCCACTTTGCTCTCACCGTATGCACTATTACACAGAGCAGGCAGCTATGTGGTGCTTGGTTCTGACAAGGATCCCATTTCTATCATCTGCTCCCGAGCTAACACTGGGTCCTTCCTCTGGATGTTGGTGAAGGTGTATTACTGAGACATTACTGAGGCCAATAAAAACTGTTTTTGAGGACTTGTCCTATCCCTGAGCTTTCCTAGTTTTTCTTCTGTCATCCTGTCTGTCCAGAGTTGGTTTGAGCAGAATTCAACTATTAACTATTGCACATTCTCTGCCAGGACCCCACTCTATTTTATTGGGAGTTGTTAGGTAGAAATAAACCAAATTGTTTAAGTGAAATTTAAAACAAGAGCCACAGAATACAGGTTCAGTGCAGGGAAAGCAAAAGTGAGAGGTATCGAGAATGAATCTTGGTTTCTGGCTTATGTAATTGGATGCTCAGCTTCTAAGTTTTCAGCACGGAACAGGAACAGATTTGGGAGTCTGACCTGAAGCACGCTGATGACAGGAAAGAATGCTATTTCAGTATGTTGGGGACGCTGAGGTAAAGTTTGAGAAACTTGTCCTATAGGCAACTGGGTAAGGAGGTTCTGGAGCTAAGCAAAGGGAACCAGAATGGAGATGGAATCTGGGAATTGAGCAACATGAGATTGAAGCCATGGGCCTAGATAAAATTACCGGAAAAGAACATATCGAATAAGAAGAAAAAGCGGGGAGTGGATGGATGAGAATAACAACATTCGCTAGGAGAGGTAGTCCACAAGGGAGGCTGAGAAATGCCAAAGACAAAGGTTGGATGAAAGTAAAGGAGAAACCATTTTAAAGATCTGGGAATGAAAGAAAGTGCCCAGTGCCACCGAAAGGTAGACTAAATTACACCCTTAAATGCTTTCATTGGATTTATGATGAGGAGATGCCAGGGAATTTTGATAAAAAGACACTTTCAGTGGACAGTCTGTGATGGCAGCAGGAATGTAGATATAGCAAATGAAAAAATTGGGAAAAATTTTTAGATCAAACAATATGAAAACATAAAAGTGAATGGTGTCAGTCCTTTCTAAGGTGCAGACCTAGAAGGGTCAAAATGTCCCTTCTCTCTGCATGTGTTCCGTGGGTTAAAATAAGTCACAAACTGAGTGCAGGAGGGCACCGCACAAAGTCATGGAGACGGGGAGGAGTGTATCTTTGGAGACTAGTAGCCACAAAGAGAAAGATGTTTTGATATGTTTTTAATTTTTCAATGCAGCTTGGAATTATATTGGGGTATTTTATATATTCAATTATATCATTTATACCCTCTCTCTCTCTCCCCCTCCCTATATTTTATTTCCTTAGGCAGTAAAGGGAGTTTATTTTTAAAATAGCAATTGCCCAACTGATTTAAAAAGGAAGTGCTTGAAACTCTGCTAACCAAGGAAAGCAAATACTCAAATTCTATTATTTTGAGACTCCTAATTAATACATTTATGCCTTAGATCCTATTCCTGAGTGATGCCTTTACTGTATATTCTGGTACTTACTGAGAAACCAATGAAAAATAGTAAAAATGTTTTATAAAATTGTACCTCCCTAGCCAATTTCAGCCATGGTGGATAGCCTCTAGTTTTTACCCTGCAAATTCCTAAACCTTTGGCAAATATTATGTATTTATATTATGATGTATGATAAGATCATTTCAAATCCGCAATAAGTTACATACCGTTTGTAGTTAACTCTGCATTGTAATTTTTAAATGAGATTTCCAAAAGAGTACTACAGTTTTCATGTGTATTATTATGTGAGTATTTTAAGAACCACGGGTTAAGAAGCAGCTTTAACTCATTTCTGGAATGCTAATAAAATTTACATATCACAATCCATTTGTAAATGACAGTCATTAAATTGTGTTCCTAGATATTAAACATATATTCTTTTTTAAAAAAGACTCATTAAATTTAACACAAATATATTGCTTATACACTTGAAAATCTCTCTCTTACAGACTTGAAAATGGTCAATAGATTCTGCCATTTGCAACAACATGGATGGAACTAGAGAATTTTATGCTATGTGTATGTCACATGTTCTCACTCATGTGGGAGCTAAATAATAAAATAATTGATCTCATGGATACAGAGAGTAGAATGACAGGAAGGGTCCTGGGGAGGGGGAATAAAGCGAGAATAGTTAATGGATGGAAAAATAGAAAGAATGAACAATATTTGATAGCACAACACAGTGACCATATTCAAAAATATGTTAGGGTATACTGTAAAATGACTAAAACAGTGGAATTGGAATGTTCCTCACACAAAGAAATGACAAATGCCTTTGGTGATGGATATCCTGATTACCTTGATTTGATTAATGCACGTTGTATGCCTGCATCAAAATATAACATGTACCCTATAAATGTATACAACTATTATACACTCATAATTAAAAATAAAAAAAAGTTAAAAAAGGTTTCCAGACTAGAGATATTTCCCAAATGCCAAGGAAAAAAATCTATGTACTGAGCACAAAACCAACGTATACAATCCAGTTTCTGCAGGCAAGCATCATGACTTTAGACTCTGCCACAGAGATCTCAGGCCGGTGGCTCTCAGTCCTCACAAATTATAAACAGGTTTGGCGTAAAGTTTTAATATATTTTTAATTACTTCCAAATTTTAAAATTGTGAGTTTTTGCATTAAAATTCTGATAATAGGATACTCGTAAAACATCAGAGTATTTGGCAATGCTAGACTCCAAATTCACACACGGCCCACCTCACGGCAATACCTCAACTTTCTTCTGGTATGTGTTGGCATTTGAATTTGAGAAACTCAGACAGTAAGACATGTCAGAAAAACTATGTGAAACTTGAAAATAAGTAAAATAGATCACTATCATCTCAGTGCAAGGTTGTACTTGATTTTCTGTTTTCTACATTAAAAATAATGTAGGGGACAGAGAGTAAGAGCGACTTTGAGATACCCTCATAAAATGGAGTTATTTATGTTCAATATGAAACTAATTTCTGTCCAGTGCAACAGACAGCTGTGAAGTTTATATATTTCTCTGCCAGCCATCACTCAATTTTGTACTGAACTCCAAAACATGACCGTAATATTTATTAAGCACTCTCTATTTACCTAACTCCTTAAGTACAATTTAGCCCAGTTTTGTTATCTTAAAAATTTCCTAATAAGTTAAATAATATCTTTGATTAATATTTATTTTATATTTGCCTAGAAGTTTTAACTTTGCCTTATTAAAATTTTGCTTTAATAGAAGTAAATAAATTAAGCCAATTAACCCAATTGTCAGAGGGGTTTAAGTAAAACATTATTTTTTATTGCTTTACTGGGGTTTAGTTTCTATTCTACTTGATATTGCTTGGTTTGTCAATCAATCAACAAACTTTCATTGATTATATTTATGAAAACATAGTCTAGCCCTCAAGAGTTGGGAGTATAGTGACTGAGAAATATTAAAAATTAGGTATTATAATGCAAAGTATTAAATGTAGAGATAAATATTCACAAGATATGGGGAGAACAGAAAAAAAATCCTTCTTAGAGGAGATGGTAAGGGTGAGTAGGCATCGCCCCAAGTAAAAGAGGGGAAGGAGGAGCCTTTCCTGCAAGTGCAAGAAGCAGGCTTTTTTTTTTTTCTTTTTTATTTCAGCATATTATAGGGGTACAAATGTTTAGGTTATGTATATTGCTCTCGCCCCATTAAAAAAAAAAAAAGAAGCAGGCGTTGCTTGGAAGGGTAGATGGAAATGGGGGAACAGTGGGCGTGACAGTAAACGAGCCTTTTATTTATCCATTGCAGTTAAAGAAAACCCAAGACAGGTGAGGTTATTTATGTTGGATATGTAAATCAATCACCAGATTCTAGTGTGATTCTGCCTCCTATACTCCCACTCTGGAGATTATTGTGTTTCTTAGACTTAAAAGTTATCTATGTTTATAGTATTTTAGATGATAATTTAACCCCATTAATCACCTTAAATTGGAGAGAAAAAATTCACTTTCTGGAGGAAGCAAATTGATCATCCAAGATCTTACTTGAATTCTTCAGCATGGTATACCCAGATGGTCGGTAGTTGAGAAAATACAACATTTTGTGATAAATTCTCCACAGGCAAATTCTTTTTTTTTTTTTTTTTTTTTTTTTTTTTTTTGAGACAGAGTCTCACTCTGTTGCCCGGGCTAGACTGCCATGGCATCAGCGTAGCTCACAGCAACCTCAAACTCCTGAGCTCAAGCGATCCTCCTGCTTCAGCCTCCCAGGTAGCTGGGACTACAGGCACGCACCACCATGCCGGGCTAATTTTTTCTATATATTTTTAGCTGTCCAATTAATTTCTTTCTATTTTTGGTAGAGACAGGGGTCTCGCTCTTGCTCAGGCTGGTCTCGAACTCCTGAGCTCAAATGATCCACCCGCCTCGGCCTCCCAGAGTGCTAGGATTACAGGCGTGAGCCACCGCACCCGGCCCACAGGCAAATTCTTTAGTAAATCTGTTTTTATATCTGAATAATTACAACCACTAATATGAAAATGGAAATTTATGCTGCCAGGGGTTGGTGTTCAAAAGAGCTTTATTCATGTCCTTTGAAACAAGGAGACATAGAATTAACTTTTGAAATATTGACAATTTTAGGGCTTTCCATTGCATTTCATGTTTCAAAAGAGAAACTTCTTTCTCTGGAAAATTATAGGAATCCATAGTGCTAATTTACCCATCTAAGAGCCACCTTTGAGGCAGTAATATTTTTCTGTATTTCTAAATGGCTCTATCCTATAGATGTACCCCATGAATATGTCCAATCATACACCAATAAAAACACGAAAAATGGCTCTAAATTAATTTATATGAAGTTTCAATGTTGTGTTTTTGCAGTTCCATCTATACATAATTTGACAATGAAATTTTATTGTCCTCACACACATACAGCTGTTACATCCATTCCCATTATTTGCAACTTTAGATCATGGGTGATCTCACAAAACAATAAGTTAAAATAATTTTGATGTGGAAGGCTTTGCAATGCAAAGACATTACTTGAACGAAAGATGAACGCTTAAAACAAATAAATGGTAAACTTCATGAATACACATTAATCTTAAGCTAAAATTTTAGATTTAGAGTCATTTGTTCTTCTTTCATTGAAGCCTAAGAAATACTGCAGTATAAAAAGGAGAGAAAAAAAAAAAAAAAAACTATCCCCTATAGACAGGATTCCATGCACAATATAAATGCTGAAGAGTTACTTTATAGTGGTTTCAAATAGCTAGGAATATGGTAACCTTAACAAGGAGTTCTTGCAGACAAAGACCAGCATTGAGGCTGATAATTTATGTAGTGTTTTCAAGGATTTCTTCAGAATTCTCAATTATTAAATATTCTTAAGTTACATTCAGCTATCAGCAAACACAATTCATTCATATTTACTGAGCATCGATTATTTTGTAGCTGATGGGAATATAAAAATAATCCATAAAATGGCAGTTTTCTTCAAAGAGTCTAAAAAGTAAATTAAGTATTAAAGAGCATTTTACTATCTTCTCTTGTAGAGTACGTACAGGTTAATAAAAAATGCAGAGTGAAAGGCAAACTAACTCAACAAAAGGGATATACAGTTCAAGCTGTCACTTTAAATCGAATTATTTTTCATGGTGAACTACAGAAGCAGCAGCATTCCAAGCTCAGAAATTCATATGTTCAAGGATTGAAGCACGAGAAAAAACAACCAGTTAAAAGAACAACAGAAAACAAACAAGCAAACCATAGAGTTAAAAATTGCAGAAGCAGAAGGTGCGAGATGGATGAGGAACAAAAGATTAAATTGTAAACATAAACGGAAACAGATTTTTGAAGGGTACTGATTCCCATATAACAGAATTTAGCCTTTATTCTGTGTACCGACCTGGGTTAAAGAACAGTTGCCTAGAGCACTGACATATCCCTAAGGTATTACTGTACCACTGGAAACTTAGGAGACGGAGAAAACATTGCTTAATTTATGCTTTTTCTGGGTATACAGTGTAAGTATTTGAAAGAAATTATTCAAGAGTTGGCGTGGGGTGAGAGACCGCACCACTGTGTAATAACTGAATGACAACAGTTGGCTTCAACACCTTTGGGGTGAGCTGCCAGTGGTCCTTCCACAGTTTCTATAGACAGTATCCACCATCTTCTCTAAATGAATAATCAATAAATATTTGAAGAACATAGTTTTAAAGGATAGTCAAAATACTGCTCTCCTAAGTATTCAAATAGCTCAGTTAGTACCTGTCTTCCACAAAATGGCAGAAGTCATCTTTGATATCTTCCTACTTCTTGTATTGCAACTTCCTCTAAAGTCAGCCATTTGTTAGCTAATGGGAGAGTAGTGTATTATTCTTCAACTCATAGACATACTGAAGGTAGAAATGTAAGATCGTAGAAAAGATATTGTGATTCCTAAAAACCACACTAAAGAGACAGGCAGTATAACAGATTACGGTGGCTGCCTATTCAGTCTTCCAATATTCAGCCATCATTCTCTGAATTCTTGACGGACAGGAAGCTAGGCACATAGGCAGTCATCTACTCTGCCCACTAGAATGTCCTCTTCTTAATCTGTACATGCCTACTCCAGGAGAGATAAAATGTGTTTCCCTTCTAAATAATATTTATCTTAAGATGTATACATATAAAAGTAATATATATTTTATATTTCAAATGTTAAGATATATCTTAAAATATTTATTTATGATATTTGTCAATATATGATATGCATTTTTATATCACTACATTTTCTAATCCTCTTCTTTGACATTATAAATTTTTCTGGAAGGGATCTGTCAGTCAAAGCTATAAAATTTACAACCCAAATTTAAATAAACTGAACAAATGTTTTGGTCATCGTTCTATAATAGCATATGAAATAGCTCATTATATACTGCTTTTAGGTAGAAAGAACAAAGAGAACAAAATATCTTTTACTTCCAGCACAGAAATAGATAATAACAATACAAAAGATATAAAACAAATGCATTTATATTAACTATACACATATCAGACCACAAAATCCCCTATGTCTAAAACATTTTTATGACTAATACATATGTTTCCCTCCCAATTTCAGTCACTATAATCTAACATGATTTTTCTTATGAAGTTATATATGCTATGTTTCAAAAAACCTGGGTTTTATTTCTGCATAAAGAGATTTAAATATCAAATTTGGGTCCTCAAGAAGTTTATATTCAGAAGTTTATACCTGGAACATTTTTGGAAAGGGTCACCTTATTCACTAAAGTTGCATAATTTAAATATAAAAATTGAATCACTAAGGAAATTATATAGTATAATTTCTAGATGACTGTCAGGCAAGAAGTTTGATTAATGATGGTTAAATGTCTGAAGACTAGATAGGCAGTCACCATAACCAAT
>RJWJ010044530.1:0-12131 GCA_004363605.1 Indri indri | reverse complement strand
CCGCTCCAGGTGGGCGCTGGTGTCCTGCTCCTTCTTCAGCTCCTCGGCCATCATGGCGGCCTACATAGCAAATAAATCAAGAACATCAAGAAAGCGATAGATGTCAGAAAATCTCACTGCTAAATTAATGGAGAAATGTGACTGTCACTCACATCAGTGATGGCCTTCTTGGCCTTCTCTTCTGCATTGCGGGCTTCCTGGACAATGTCCTCCATCTCTCCCTGGATATGGGAAATGTCTGTCTCCAGCTTCTTCTTGGTGTTGATCAGGCTGGTGTTCTGTTTCAAATTAATAAAAAAGAAGAAAAGCACATTAAATTATAACCATTAGCATGGTCATTTTAACTAGTGTACACAGACATAAATTGTTGATCATGTGAAATGTTTAGAATAAAAACGAAATCATTAGTCAATTCTAAGTTTACACCTTTTCTCTTTTCCACTCATATCTCTGTTAATAAAATGTCTCCTAAATTATTCCAGGTAAAATTTAATTTATGATGCCAAACATATTTGACTATTTTCAGTGGCTGTTTGTAAGCAGAAAACACAACCTCCAATACTTAAAGTGTTGTACCATGTAGTAATGCACAGCTCATTTAAAATGTATTATTAATTTTCAGGTGTTCATTCATATTTGTTAGCTCCATATTGTTAATATGAGTGCATAAGTAGCATCATTATTGCTACAAAAATGAACCAAGAATCCTGCATGTGTTTGGAAAGTTGATGGTATTTGAAATATCTGATCAATTCTGGATGCTCATAATAGTAAGAAAAATGTTGCATATTAATTTGATTTAAAATTATATGTAGCATGTGATTTCAGTCCTTCAAATTGGCTATTTTTATATATTGCAACTTTTGAAAGTATAGAATAATATGTGTTTATTATAAAAATAGAACATTCGAATTAGCCAAAAAGAGGCAAAAAGTGATTATCATATTCTCTCTAACCAGAGATAAAAGCATAAACTTTGGTTTATAGTTCTGGATGTTTCCTTTGTATTCTTACACAGGAAAAAAGATCATGTATTCTATATTATCTTTAAGTTGCTTTTTTCACTTACTGTGATGTGAACATTTGCCATGGCAGTAAATGCATACTACAGTGGCTGCACATTAGCCATTGCGAGGATATGTGACCATTTATTTAACAAATCCACTATACACAACAAATGCGAACTTGCACTATTGATGGCCTCCATGAATTTGAACTAAAGAGCTTATTTTTGTATTCCCTGAGGTCAGCCTTATATGCATGTGTGATACACATGTATTATTTAGTGGCTTACCTTCTTTCTCTATTTTATTTGCTTATCTATTTGCCCCTTAGAGTTACAGAAGACAAGATGGCTACCAATGTTGTGTATATGGTTATTTGTAGGTGATCTTCTGTGTTTCTTTATAACAGTTTCTAGAACTCCAGGTTATTTCAAATCAACATGATTATGCCAGCTCATCAATATACTTGTGAACCAGCTAGGTCCCAGTGTGTACTTACATCACCCTGTACATTTTCCAGAATTGTAGGAAGGGACCTCTGCTGAGATTACTCCTAACTTTATAAATAAGCTTACCTTCTCAAATTGTCTTCAGCTTTAGGGAGTACATTTGCTAACCATAATCCTGAACCTCACCTGAGTGTGCAGAAGTTGCACACGCTCACTGGCATCCAGAAGCTCTTGCTCTGCCATTTTCCTGCTCCTCTCAGTCTGTTCCAGGGACGCCCTGAGCTCTTCCACTTCAGCCTGCATCAGGTTAGCTCTGCGCTCAACCATTGCCAGTTGTTCTTTAAGGTCATCTTGGCTTCTGATGGCATCATCCAAATGTAGCTGAGTGTCCTACACAGAGAAAAAGACTCTTACTCATGGTTTAATTAAAGCAAATGCAAATTTAGGGTCATGTACACACTTTGATCTTAATAATTCAGAGTATGACTAGCTAGGAAAAATCTGTGAGTACTGTTAATAAATTCTTGTTGCTTGGGTGGCAGTTCTACTCAAAAGAACATGATGTTATATTATTTTTGATCCTGAATCATAAAAAAGTACCATGGCTAAATCTATAAAATTTCAGATCAGGAAAGTATCCTTAGAGACCAGCTAGTCCAATGGTGTTATTTTATATATTAACAAATGAAATCCAAATAAATGAATTGGTTTAAGCAGTGGCATGTAGCCAAATTCTCTCGTCACTTCCTCTGTCTCCCTACCCCTCTCCATGTGTTTTTTCTGCAGATGACAAAGCAAACTCTGCCCTGGGCCTTCTAGAACTAAGCTCTTTTTCAGCTGTGTGCATATATTTTTCAACTGATTACCAACCTATGGGCCTCATAAAATATTAAAATTTGAGTTGTACAATGGCACCCACACTGCAGGACACCATGTGTGTTTACCATAACGTACCTTCAGTACTCCTTGTGTGTTTCTAAGATTCCTTATTGCCTCAGAAGCCTGGCGGTTGGCGTGGTTCAGCTGGATTTCCATTTCATTAAGATCTCCTTCCATCTTCTTCTTGATCCTCAGAGCATCATTCCTGCTCCTGATCTCTGCATCCAGCGTGCTCTGCATCGACTCCACGACTCTGAGATGGTTCCTCTTTAGCTGATCGATTTCTTCATCTTTTTCAGCAATTTTTCGGTCAATCTCTGATTTCACCTGATTTAACTCAAGTTGGATGCGAAGAATTTTGCCTTCCTCATGCTCAAGAGATGCCTTAATGAAAGCAACATTTATTTAGGTTACCTAAAGAGCTTTTTTTTCCCTTTCACATTATGATGATTTCTCCAAAAAGGCATTAGAAAAACCACAACTTTCATACATCTTAATTTATCTGATTAACTCTGCATTCCCAAGGTACAATTCAGTATTTTTCAATGAATTACATGTGTTATCCCTTAAAGGTTTACAACATGATACATCTCAGTTGCTATTAATTTTTCAATTTATTTATAATGTAAGCTGAGCAAATGAAATGTGTACCTCTGCTTCCTCTAGGGAAGCCTGTAGTTCACTCTTCTCTTGATCAATTTGTTTCTTTACTTTCTCCAATTCATGGATATGCTTTCCACCCTCTGCAATTTGCTCAGTCAGGTCAGAAATCTCCTCTATAGTTTAATAATAAAATACCAAAATTGAGTTGAGGAGAATGAAAAATTGTAAAGATATCTCCCTACCATTTTTGAAATAGAAAGATTACAGTGACTCACGCTGTAAATTCTTGTTCTCTCGCTTTAGAGTTTCAAGTTGATCCAGGGTTTCCTCATAGGCATTCTTCACTTTGAACAGCTCAGTGCTAAGAGAACGGGACTCCTTCTGGGAGGCTTCAAGTTCAGCCTGAGTTTCCTCATACTTATGTTTCCATTCTGCCAGTACCTGGAAGTACATCGATAGTAAGCCTCTGAAACCGAGGATGATGCCAGTTTCCCCTTAGGGAGCCAATATCGTGGGTCACCTTGTCAAAGTTCCTTTGCTTCTTATCGAGAGCTATGCAGGCAGCATTAGATCTTTCCACATCAATCATGAGGTCCTCCACTTCATTCTGGAGCCTCTGCTTTGTCTTCTCAAGAGAAGCACACTTGGAATTCACAGCTTCTACGTGTTCCTCAGCATCCTGCAGACGCTGGGCCAGCTTCTTCCTGAAAAGTGGGTTATTGTAAGTGACCAAGAGCAGATTCAAAGTCACCATAGTGAACTTTATAAAACTGTTGGCTAGGAAAGCATATTTTTCCCAATATTTTGTGCTCCTGTGTCCACAAGTTGTTAAGTGTTTCTAAAAGAGTTTCTCAGTAGTCATTTTCTCTCTCCTAGAATTCTGTTTTCACAAGTGAGTTCTTGTCTTTATCTCGGGTCATATATAATATGTGTGTGTGCACGCACACACACATATATATATACGTCAAACATATTTATGAAGCCATTTTGTGCGTGTTAAGAGTGTGTGAGTGTGGGGAGGGGGAAGGGAGAAAGAGTATGAGTAAGCACTTGAGCTGCCTGAGCAATGTGAAAACGTGAGGGTGAGGAAGAAGTGGCAACCGTGAGCAGGAGGTACATCATCAAAGAATGTTAGCATTTGAGTAGCATCCTTTTCTGGTATGATCCTTGTTACTTTACAAGTGAGGAACCTGGCCCAGAGTGACATGTTCAAGGTCATATGATTAATTGGTAACTTTCTGGATTTGGTGATCCTAGACAATAAATATTATTCCATGATTGCATTTCCCAAATATCCATCAAAGTCTCATTTATTACTCCCTTCACCAACCTACATAATTCATAAATTCTCCCAGCCCACACTCTTATCTAGGATGTTCTTTTTGCAAATGGTTGCTAAACCTTCTCATTCTGCTTAATTCTGAGATAAATCAAATTTAGGAAGGCTTCCTTCATGAGAAACATAGTGTTTTTTTTCCTTTCATATGTAATTCCCATGAGTTTTAATGCACAAACAGTATGTGTAATTAGTGAATAAATCCCTTGATACTGGTAGTTAGTTAAAATGATGACAGGATATGATAGCTTTATTCTAAACATTCAATATTCCAGGTAAGGAAAAACTGATTATTATTAATTATAATATTCATAATAATGTACTATATAGTCTCAATGTCTTCATTTTTCCTTCTCTTAAAGAAAATTAATTCTCCTTAATTCATATAGGGTATGCTGATAATTAATAATCCATTTTGATGGAAAGAAATTTAAGATGCCTCTGTGCCAGAATGGGGGAAGGGGTCTCCTCTTACCTTATTCCCAGTGGACGTACACTGGGCTGTCAGAAGAATATGATGGAATCTACCACCCTATAATAAAATAGGCTGAAATTCTTCATCTATCCCTATTCCTAGAATATTCTCTTTCTTCTATTTTTCCATCACTGTTTTTACTTTTATTTCTTTCTACCCCCTTCATTAAAAGCCCATACTTGGCCTCCTCCAGCTCCTCAGTGCGGTGGATGGCGTCCGTCTCGTATTTGGTCCTCCACTGGGCAACCTCACTGTTGGCCTTGGACATTGCCCTCTGCAGCTCGGCCTTGGCTTCCTGCTCCTCCTCATACTGTTCCCGCAGCAGGTCACAGTCATGGCGGGCTGACTGCACAGCGTGGGCCAGAGCGTTCTTAGCCTAGACCAGCCAAAAAGTGTGTCAGTTTACCTTCTGATCATTGATATTCTCTGTGTGAAGTCCAGTAGTTGTCATGTTTCACGGTTAAGTGATTTAAAGTATCAGCTGCAGCATTCTCACCTTAGTCTCCTCTTCTAGCTGCCTCTTTAATTCCTCGATCTGTTGTGTAAATGCTTGTTTCCCTCGGGATAGCTGAGAAACCAAAGCCTCCTTCTCGTCTAGCTGTCGTGAGAACTCACCTGTGGAAGACAAAACATCAGTGATTTAGTTCTCTTTTCTAGGTAAAATATAATTTAAAGAATGGAATAATGTTAGAACCCTCTGATTTCATATGATGAAAAGAATAATTCAAGATCTTCAGTGCTGTTAAGAAGGTTATTTCTTGTTTTTAAAAGAATGTATGAGCTTTCTTTTATATTTTAGGATTTGGGACTTTTTGAGTAATGCTGAGGCAACAAAAATCTCCTGAGCCCAGGGAGCTTAATTTTTTCCCACAATTATAGCTTAGAATCATTGCTTTTTACTATCTCATGATAAAGAGGCAAAGGAGTAACTAAGATATGATAAATGGGTGTGCACAGCCTGAGAAACGGTTTGCGTTTGGTGGTAGAGGCTCGCCTTTTATTCTTCGCCTCTCTAAAGGCCGATGATGTTCACTTACTGACCTGATTCCGTATGTAAACGTGCCTTCTGGGCTGACAACTCATTTATTAAGCGCTGTTGCTCCTCTTCCTTTGTTTTCACTTCACTAAGCTGATCCTCTAGGGTGCGGCACATTTTCTCGAAATTTCCCTGGGGTGGGAAATAGGAAATGGGCAGAGTATACATTTCTGTTTGGAAGGCTGGGATTTGGAGATCTGTAACTGCTTGTGGAAAGAGGCTGAGTTTTATTTACTTTTCTATCAAAGTTCTGTATGGTTCCTATAAAGTAGTAGAAGCATATGATCCTGGCTAAATTAACACATGAATTAGATTATTTTCTTTTGGAAGGCATGAGCATCATCTAAATTCTGCATCATGTGGAGTACGGTTTTTAGATAAGTCTTTCTTATAATTTGCATTCTTTCATGGTAGCAGTGACAGTTTAAAGTGTTTTCTACAAATGAGATATGATAACTTAAGCGATTCCATACACTAATGCCTTTTAAGAATAATTTTTAAACTTCAGATAAAATCTAATGTTTGTGCAATTCAGCTGGATACAGTCGTATATAAACTTGGTTATTTTAAATTGTTGCAAATAAAGATGAAAAGGGGAAAAGTTAAAGTAAAGACCTTGGCTTTAGAAACAGTCTCCATGTTACTAGCGAGGTCATCGATCTCCATCTTCAGCTCACTCTTCTCTTTCTCCAGCTTCTGTTTGACCCGCTGCAGGTTGTCAATCTGCTCCCCGAGCTCGGCCACACTATCCGCGTGCTTCTTCCGAAGAGCAGCCGCCGTGGCTTCATGCTGCAGGGTGGCCTCCTCCAGGTCCCTGCGCATTTTCTGGAACTCAGCCTCTCGCTTCTTGTTCATCTCAATCTGGGCCGAAGTGGCCCCACCAGCTTCTTCCAGCCGCTCACTGATCTCCTCCAGTTCCCGGGAGAGGTCAGAGCGCTGCTTCTCTGCTTTGGCCCGGGAGGCCCGCTCTGCCTCGATTTCCTCCTCCAGCTCCTCAGTGCGGGCCTGGAAATGGTCAAAAATACAAACTCAGCTTCTTTGTGTCAGTGATTGTTTGCCGTTGAGTCGGACAGCTGGAAACCACGCGCTCACCTGCAACTCCTTGATCTTCTTCTGCAGCTGCATCCCAAGGGCCTGTTCGTCCTCAATCTTGCTCTGCAGATTGCTCATTTCAAACTCTTTCCTGTTGGAAAAGCAATGCATTAGCTTGCAGTCAATTCTCTTACCACCCTTCTTTTCTGTGTATAATTTCTCTTACCAATCTTTTCTTTGTATAATTCAACTTCTTTATGCTGCTAGTTTTGAGGAAGTAAGTACCTGTTTTGCAAGTCAATAATGTACCATTTTTGTTAAAAAAGTCAAAGATGTCATGATTCATTTTTTTCTGTGTTTCATGAAGTAATGTTTTGGAGATCTTTTTAACATATATTTCATCTGCATTGACATACAACAAGCAGGTAATGGCTGAATTATACCATACTTACTTTTTGAGTTTCTCATCAAGTTGCTGTTTGTCATTTTCTATATCCATTGTGGATTCTTGGGCCAATTTGAGGTCACCCTCCAGTTTTCTCTTGGCCCTTTCTAAGTCCATGCGAAGTTTCTTTTCTTGTTCCAGAGATCCTTCAAGCTAAATTTATAATGAATTTTATTTTAGTTCTTAAGCACTGAACCCTATGCCAGTAGATAGCCTTTAAAGATACACAAGGAAAAATGTTTAAAGGTACCCCAAATAGTCCAAATAGCATGAGCACTTTATTATTTACAAACCAAGAGTAAAAGGTTTATGGGCATCAGTGATGGTTTCATTTCACAATTATTTACTTTATCTTAAAGAGAAACATTTTGGTTTTCACACTTACATCATCCACTTGCTGCTCTAGCTTGGTTTTAGCTTTGGTCAGGGTGTTGACTTTGTCCTCTTCTGCTTGAAGGTCATCCAGGGTCTGCTGGTGGGCCTCTTGGAGGGCCTTCTTCTCCTTGGTCAGCTTTGCGATGTTTTCATCAAGGCCTGCCATCTCTTCTGTGAGGTTTTTCACCTTTAGATTTGAACAGATGACAGGAATGTTAACGACAACCTGCCATCTTGATGAAAAACATGGTATAGTAATATCTTAGGACAATGTCAGTGTGAGTTGGAAAATGGAAACCAGACTAACCCAGACCTATGTGGCTAAACAAAATGGAAGGTAAAGGTCAAGGTAAATAGAGGGAGGTAGTGAAGACTAAAGAGATGACATAATTATAACAGTTTTTTTCTTTCATATTCAGTGATTTGAAGATTACATTTTAAATTAAAATACTCCAGTAACAAGTTAGTACTTGTAAATATTCTAAAATGGATCATGATTTGTACCTTGTTCTCTGTGGCATGTTTCTCCTTCTCAACCTTGGCCAGTGTCAGCTCAAGGTCATCAATGTCTTTTTTGAGTTCTGAACATTCATCCTCCAGTTTCCTCTTCTTGGCTGTGAGCTCAGCATTGATCTCTTCCTCATCCTCAGCTCTTTCAATTGCCTCCTTGATTTTGGCCTCCAGTTGGATTTTTGTTTTGATGAGCTGGTCACACCTTTCCTCTGCATCAGCCAAGCTATCTGCTTCCTAAAAGGAAAAATTAAGTGTTTTCATTTGTCTAAGCTGTATCTACAAACATACAATAATTTATTGAAGGGTGGAGACTTCTGTGGCTCTGCTAGGTTGGTCAATGCATAAGCCAATTAACTTGCCAAGTTTTAAACATCAAATCAACAAAGCATTAATAACTTCAATCTTCTGATTAAGTATGAGAACATATTTTCTCCAAAAAAATTCATGTGTGGAAGGTCAAATCAGAAAAACTAGATCGTTGGCAAAAATCTGCAACTTACTACTCTTTGTAGCTTTGTAAAAGTCACTTAATCATTCTAGGATTTAGTTTCCTCACATGTAAGGGGGAAGTAATTTAGCCCCTTTTCTGACCTGGTAAAAACAACGTAATTCCTATTTTATGCACAAAAATATTCACCAAAGAGAGAATAATCTAAGAGAAAATTCCATAAAGAAAGGAAAATGTGTAGAGATATTGTTATGACTTTGCTCACTGATGACCAACTATGCATGAATGCACATATGAACATAAGCAGCATAATATGTGACTTTGCATCTACTGCTTCTTTTTAGGTTTCAGTCAGTATTTTTGAAAGGCAAACAGTTATAACAAATGTTTCAGTGGAAATGGTTTAATTTTAAACCTAGAAAAAATTTCTCATATCCAGTCAGACAGTGATTGAATAGGATGTGGCTGAACTGTGGAATGTGTAATACTCACAGCTTGAACTTGGAGTTGCAAGTCATTTTTCTCTTGCATCAGAGTTACCATCTTTTCTTCAAGTTCTTTCCTTTTTGCCTCTGACTTAGCCAGCTCTTCTTTGGCCTTCTCAAATTCTTCCTTCATGTTGGCCATCTCCTTTTCTGTTTCTGCACTCTTGAGGAGGGGCTTGATCTTGAAATATAGCTTCATCCAGGGCCAGTGCTTCACATTCATGAAGGCACGGATATTGTACTGGATGCAGAAGATGGACTCTCTATAGGAAAAGAAAAAAAGATGTAAATGGAGAAGAATGTGGAAATTGAACATCACTCAACAAAAGTAATGACTGCATAGGATTTAGTGATGAAATTGTGCAGAAAGAAGACTCGTGCTTGGTCCCTCACCTCCTCTCCATCATCTTCCTGAACTCTACTCTCATTAGGAACCCTCTGCAGATAGCCTGAGTGCGTGTGATGAGTTGAGCCAGCTTTTCGTCTCGCATCTCCTCTAGAGTTCCCAACAGGCCAGCTTTAAAGAAGACCTTGTCAAAGACCAAGTTAAGTGTTATTTGCATTCATGAGAAAGTATAAAAGTGATGACATTATGATAGATAAAAATTGGAGCTGGTGGTACCTTGGTATGACCAAATTTATACTGGGTGTGGTCAACATCGATGGACCCAAGGAGCTTCTCAGAAGCCTTCTTGCTGTCAATGAACTGACCCTCTGGGATAGCACTTGCATTTAGAACCTTGTATCTGTCAGAATAAAAAGAATGTAAAAATGTGATTTTTCTTCACTAAAAAAAAAAGGCAGAACGCTTGGTAGCTATCATTGAAAAGATGACAAAGATTAAGTTTTGGAGCCCAAAATATCATTAAAAAATCAAAGAGTGCTTTACATAAAACTTTGGAAAATAAAAAGAAACTTGTGATAATATGAGCCTAGCCTTCTTTGTTTTATGATCACATTTCAAGTAATTGCATTTCATTTTTCAAGGAAAAGTTTAAAAATGCTTGAATTATGTAGCAATTTTGATGTAGATTAAGACTTTGAAAGGGAAAAATAATGAGACACAAACCTCTGTTTGAAGTCTGCATAAAGGATTCTGCTTGGGAATCCTTTTCTGCAAATGCGGATGCCTTCCAACACACCGTTGCACCTCAGCTGGTGCAGGACAAGTTCGTGCTCCATGGCACCTAAAAGAAAGGTATGTTTTCTGTATAATGGTCTAAGGAGAAGTCACACTAGAGTCTTATTTGGATACCAGATGTGTCTTACCAGGAGTTTTGGTTTCATTGGGAATGATACAGCGTACAAAGTGGGGGTGAGTGCTCCTCAAGTTGGTCATCAGCTTATTTAAATTCTCCTATAAAACCATATGAAATGTTTTAAAATAATTTCCAGTTGCATTTTTGTGAGCATCCCTATCAACAGTCCATAGTAAATTGTGCCCCCATTTTACATTTTGATGAGCTGTCTCAATGAAAAACAAATCATTATGACCAAGAAGAATCATACATACGAAATATAGATAGGAAATTACAGATTACACAAAAATCAGTCAATTTCAGTTTGTTATTCCCAAGCATGGCCAGCCAGAGAAAATTTGTATTGTGACTTTGGACATATGGAGTAGATGTAATTGAATATAGTGATTGCTTTTAAAAGAGGTTTGATTTCACGTGAAATTTGTTCAATATCAGATCTCTTGGATTTGGGGCTTAGGAGAAGTGGTTCATTTATCACAAGGATTGATGTGAAGAGACACGTGTCTTTTTTTATTAAATTTTTTTAGTACATTTTTCACATTTTTGTGGTACAATGCTACCACTTTCTTCAGTTTCACCACTGGTATCTTTGTCTTTTTTTTTCTTTTTTGTGGAGACAAGGTCTCATTCTCTCGCCCAGGCTGGAGTGTAGAGGCATGATCATAGCTCACTGCAACCTCAAACTCCTGGGCTCAAATGATCCTCCCACCTCAGCCTCCCAAGTAGCTGGGACTACAGGTGTGTGCTACCATACCCAACTAATTTTTTAAATTTTTCGTGGAGACAGGGTCTTGCTATTTTTCCTGGACTCAATGATCCTCCTGCCTTAACCTTCCAAAGTGCTGGAACTACAGGCATGAGCCACTGCATCTGGCCTCACTATAGATAGCTTTAAAAAATATTTTTCTGTTACGATAATTTAATTTTTTGATAAAAGTCTTTCTCTGGAATTCAAGAATATACTTTACCCTGAAAAGAGCTGACACCGTCTGGAAAGAAGAACCCTTCTTCTTGCCACCTTTCTTTCCACCACCACCCTCTAAAAAATAAAACAGAAAAATTAAAATTATTTGCAAGTCTTTTTTTTTCTTTTGAGACAAGAGTCTCGCTCTGTCGCCCTGGGTAGAGTGCAGTGACATCATCAAAGCTCATTGCAACCTCAAATTTCTGGGCTCAAGTGAATCTCCTGCCTCAGCCTCCTGAGTAGCTAGAACTATAGGCATGTGCCACCAGGCACAGCTAATTTTTCTATTTTTTGTAGAGGTGGATCTTGCTCTTATTCAGACTGCTCTCGAACTCCTGAGCCTAAGTGATCCTTCTGCCTCAGCCTTCCAGAGTGCTAGGATTATAGGGGTGAGCCACCATGCTCAGCCGTAACAGTCTTTTAAGTACTATCTGTAGACATCAGGAATGCTAAAATTATTTTTGGAATTTAAATTTGCACTCATTCATTTGCATCATTTCTATTCTTTCCATATCTCGCCTCCCTCAATTGTAAATTAAGAACACATAAGCATTGGCTCATTTTATAGGCACTCAGGAAAAAAATCAACAACAAAAGAATTGTAAGTGTAAAGGGTAGATGTGGGTAGGAAATTACCATCACTGAACTTTGTAGTGGTGGGGAACACACAGCTTAAAGTACAAAGAGTTTTAATGATACAACATGAGATGCACTTTTCTATTTGGAATGGATCGTTTTTAGTCCTTATATATAATCTCTCTTCTCTTCATACTTCTACGGTGCCTAGATTTGAGGTGAAGGAAATTACATTGTCAGTAAGAAAGAAAG
>RJWJ010044529.1:0-11583 GCA_004363605.1 Indri indri | reverse complement strand
AGGAGGACTTAAGAGCAAGAACACAAAGAGTTGGTGTGGCCGCTGTCAGCAGCCTTGTGTTCCCTTGTCCCCTCCAGTCTTGTCATCTGTGGATCTCTCATGTGAAGTCACCAACACCCTCTTCTGGCCGAAGCTTGTTTAGCAGGAAGTCACTTACCGAGTAGCCTGGGGCAAGTGGCAAAGGCTTAGGAACTGGTCTTGTAGGCCATCTGCCTCTCCTGGGATTCCTTCCTCTTCCTGCCATGGCTACTGAGATTGGTTCTTGGAAGTGTATCTCTTGCCCAACATTTGGCAGGTCCCTTGGACCTGTGTTTTGTGCTGCCCCCTGGGGTCTGGAGGCCAAGATTCAGCTCCCTTTGGGGAAATGTTGGCGAGCCCAGTGCCTGCTGTCTAAATAGAGCACCCTGAACCCTGTCTTTGGGCACGAGTTGATCTGCTGTGGGTCTACTTTCTGAGAACGCATTTTGCCATTCAAAGCCAGTGCCCAGAGTGGGCAGTGACCTCCTCGTCATTTTCCAACTCATTCTTCAACTAGAGAAAAAGCCGTGGAGGCTCCATCCCAAGTGGCCTATTCTTTCCAGAGCAGGCGCAGCTTCTCTGGGGAGGGAGGAGGACAGCATGGCTTCTCTGACAGCCAAAGGGGCTGAGGCCCAAAGAGCTGTCAGAGTATGTGTGCCTTGATTTTTATTTAATTTAAATAAGAAACACATCTACAATTCAAACACAACACCCAAGATAGGGTGGCTCTATGGTGGTTCTCAGAGGCTAACCAGACATCTGCAAAAAACCTCACACCAGACCCACCCACCCCTGCACAGTTCTTACTAGCGCCAGGTACCTTGCACACGTTAACCTCATTTACCCTCTCACCCTGGGAAACGGGGGATGTGTGATTGCCCGCACCGTCCAGTTGGGGAAGTGAGGTTAGAAAGGCTGAGTAGCTTGCCCACTCTGTTATAATGGCTCTCTGCTCAGGGAAAGAAGACTTCATGGTAGTTTAAAATACATTTAAACCAATTTTAAAATAATTTTTACCGAGCTTAAAAGCAGTATGAAAATGGACACCAATCCCTCTGAATGTTTTTTCCCAGCCCAGGAGGTCCGAGGAGCAGGACCCCACTCTCGGTCCTCACACAAGTGTGGGGAGGGCTGTTGAAGGCACCTTCCTCGCCCCGGATGGGGGTCATGTGTTCTCCAGCCCTCCCAAACCCTGACAGATCTTCCTGTAGCCTCGTCTCTTGTCCAAGAGCTTGTCTTTACGACATAAATATTGTGCTGCAAGAACCAAGAAGATGAGAATCACTAAGTTAAATTTTTTTTCAGCATTTGTGAACTTAAAACGTTTTATTATGAAAAATTTCAAACATACGCAGAAGGAAACAGAGCAACCCCCATGTATCAGCCTCAACATTACCAGCTCACAGCCAAGCTTGTTCATCAATACTACATCCATCTCCCTACCTCCTGGACAGTTTTCAAGTAAATCCTCTATATCAGCTCATATCATTTCATCCGTCAGTATTTTAGTATGTATCTCTAAAAAAAGAACTCTTATTAAACTTTGCCACCATCATTTCATCTAAAAATCAATAACACCCCCTAAATATTACCGAGATTCAACTGGTGTTCAAATTTCCAAAACGATTTTAAAACTCTTTGCTTTTCCACTTAAAAAAAAAAATCAGCCCCAAAATAAGAATTTATCAGCATTTGGTCATATCCTCACAATCCAGCTCATAAAAGGGCAGATTTCTGAATTTGGGCAGAAACGCCCAGTTATTAAGCCTCTGAAGGCAAGGATCACTTCGGAACTCCACTCCCACTGCAGCTCTGTTCGGCCAGCGCCTTGCACAGAGTGGGTGCTAGTTCAGTATGTGCTCAATTTCACGTAAGGATGAACACATGCAAGGGTGGGATGCAGCCTCGTTGAGCTAATTCGGGGAGACTGGAGTGCAGCCCCTCTGAGTACTCCCACCCACACAGACGCCCTGGCTGCGAGTGCCTGTCCCTGGCTTTCCTGGCCATCTCTCCACCCGCCAGCTGCCTGGGCCTCCTCTGGGACCCTCTCTTCTCTCTTGCTTGGGATACTTGACCATGCTCCAGTGGCTCTATGGAATCCCACTTTGTGAGGCCTCCAGCCTTCTTCCTGGTCTTGCCAATTGCTGCTTAACATACAACAAAAGTTGACTGGGTTCCTTTTTTGAGGGGGTTATACTCATCGACAATGTGTCAAGTCCTTTGCACATCTGTCCTCATAGCAGCCCCAGGAGATGGGTATTGTTTTTACTGTCACTTCACAGAGGAGGAGACTGAGGGAGGCAGGTAAGTCCCTTGCTTGCCTGGGAGGTGGCAGTGCCAGCATTTGAACGTGGTCAGCCTGAATATGTAGCTGGTGCTTTTCACTGCAACATACTGGTGCCCGGCTGCTAAGACTCCTTTAACAAACTGCTAGGCAACTCGGCCCAGGACCAGGCACTTCTCCTTCTGAGGACAAATCTCGACAAGTTGGGATCTGCCGTCACCATAGTTTTCCTGCAATGTTCACATCTTCCAGAACAGATACAGCATGACTTCTTCTTATACACACCCCTTATTAGAAGATTAGCTCAGTTGAATGGAATAAATTTTAGGTCATTCAGCCTCTAATTTCCTGGTTTTTTCTTTCATTGTTAAATAATAGTTTGAGTCATAGATTATATGACTGACAGATTTGAAGTTTAGGAGGGATAGGAAGAAACTGAGCTGAGTATGTAAGGCCACAATAGCCATTCACCCTTCTGAGCTTTTCTTCACCTCTCAGGGTTTGTTTTTGTGTGTGTTTTCTTTTGAGATGGAGTCTTGCTCTGTTGCCCAGGCTAGAGTGCCATGGCGTCAGCCTAGCTCACAGCAACTTCAAACTCCTGGGCTCAAGTGATCCTCCTGCCTCAGCCTCCTGAGTAGCTGGGACTACATGCATTCATCACCATACCTGACTAATTTTTCCATTATTTTGTAGAGATGGGGTCTTGCTCTTGCTGAGGCTAGTCTCAAACTCCTGAACTCAAGCGATCCTCCTGCCTCAGCCTCCCAGAATGCTAGGATTACAGGCATGAACCACTGTACCTAGCCACCTCCAGGTCTTTTTGGTTTTTTTTTAATAGTGTGATGACACTTAATACCTCTCAGTTGTTTTTTTTTTTTTTTTGAGACAGAGTCTCACTCTGTTGTCTGGGCTAGAGTGCCATGGCGTCAGCCTAGCTCACAGCAACCTCAAACTCCTGGGCTCAAGCGATCCTCCTGCCTCAGCCTCCCGAGTAGCTGGGACTACAGGCACGCGCTGCCATGCCCGGGCTAATTTTTTTCTATATATATTTTTAGCTGTCCAATTAATTTCTTTCTATTTTTGGTAGAGACAGGGTCTTGCTCAGGCTGGTCTCGAACTCCTGAGCTCAGAACGATCTGCCCGCCTCAGCCTCCCAGAGTGCTAGGATTACAGGCATGAGCCACCACGCCCAGCCCAGTTTTTGATAGAAGAAAACATGACTTTCAGAATGTACAGAATCAGGGTCAAGTACTTAAGAATTCCTGGAGGGAGAGGGACTGGCATGGGCACTGTTTTCTTTGTCCCAGTTGATCCGAGTTTAGCCCTTGGCTAAACTTCGGAGGAGCAGTGTCAGGGGCATGGTGAGCACCTGTCTATCAGGAGCCCGCCTCGCCCACTGAGGACAGCCTAGGCACTCAACAAAGCTGGTCGCTCAACCAAACTCTCACATTTTTATTTTCTTTGCTTTTCGATTTTGCCTTGGTTTGCTTCAGCTTTCTCCCAGTTTCTGCTGCCCTAGGGAAATGGAAGAGTGGGCAGAGATGGGTTTGCTTAAGTAAGGAAATTGGAAAAACCAAAGTGGACGTGGAGAAGAGAGGCTTTTACAGATTTACAGAACAGAGAAAGGCAACAGAAGGCTGGAAGAGGCTGAGCATCTTCTGTGTCTTCATGGGGTTTATGGATACAGGGCATTGAGGGTGAACTTCAAAGAAGCCGCCTGCAACCACGGTAAAGGGAAAGCTGTGGCTATCATCAGGCCCCCCCTGGGAACTCCTGGAAATTAATGTACATCACTTGTTTCCAAAAACTGCATTTTCTGGGATTTCTCTGGCGTCGCATAGAGGTGGGTAGGCCAACCCGCCACGAAGCCTTACTTTTCCAGGTATGGCGTGTCTGTGGGTTAGAGTGGCCCTTGTCCACAGAGAGGGAGCTGGGCCAGACCTCTCCCTAGAAGACCCAAAGCTGATCTCACAGCTCCACTCACACCCAATACTTCTCCTGGCACAGGGCTCCTGCTCAGATTCTCCAGTGAGCCCTCAGTACTCTGGGCTGAACTGGATGGGTTTTCGGCCTTGACCCAGGAAGACTTTCTCTGCAAAGTGCTAAGAGTAAGGATGAGCTGGGACAATGGCAGGAAAAATAAGGGCAAGAAGGAAAGCTTGCTTTTGTAGGACTATCCTTGCTCAGTATTTGGAAGAGTCTGAAATGCACAAAAGAGCCCAGTTGTAGCCACCCAGAACATTACTGAGTGTATTTGGTTGAGGATCACAGCAGTTGTTTTAAATTCATCACTGCCTCTTTTTCTCTCCTGTTTCTCTTTTTTCTGGCTTGTTTGCTTTTACATTCTTCTCTCTTTTCAGAATATGCATAACTGCCCCTCTCTTTTTTATCATTCTCAATTCCGCTCCTTACCTCCCTCCCTTCTTAGCATAATTTTTCTTTTCTTTTGGCCTGCCCTGTTTTACATCTGGATTCCCAGATGATTTATTTTGTCTGTTTCTTGAATTTCCCTCCTCTCCCATTTCTTAGAGTTTAAAAAAATTTTTTCCCCTTCAGCTTCAGTTCTTTTCCCCAAAGCTTTCCTTGG
The DNA here is from genome assembly GCA_004363605.1 of Indri indri. Taxonomy (NCBI): domain Eukaryota; kingdom Metazoa; phylum Chordata; class Mammalia; order Primates; family Indriidae; genus Indri; species Indri indri. The sequence goes on along the minus strand of RJWJ010044529.1, from coordinate 6,694 downwards.
GCCACACGGCTTTTATTCTTGTTCGCTGGTTAAGCAGTGCTGGCAAGGAGGAGCCCACAGCCGGCAGGCAGAGCCACCGTGGCAGAAGAGGTCTTGGGCGCTTGAAGATTCTCCTCCCAGCCCTGGTGTCCTTCTGGGAGGGGGCTGGGGACAGTGCTGCTCTCCCCCTGTGAGGTTGAGGTTGTCTGCCAGGCCTGGGCTGAGGGTTGGGGGCAGATGGTGTTTCCTCCACAGTGTGTGGGCCTGGGCCCCACTGCTCAGGGAGGCAATGGAATCTGTCCTCTGAGTTACGGGTGGGGGGATTAACCAGGTTTGACCAGGAAAGGCTGGAGCTCAGGGAAGGGGCACCCACTGGGGGTGTATCCCTTGAAGAACTCTGTGCTGTGGGTGAAGAAGCTGCAGCACAGGTGCCTGCCTCTTGGTAGAATTTGGGTATCCTTTGATCCTTGCTCCATGGCCAAAGTTGGCCTGGGCATCTGGAGCTGGGGAAACACAGGCAGTTTTCCAGTAGAAGGCCCTTCCTTCCCATTGCCCCCACCCTTGGTCAGTGAGCATTTTGAGGGTGCAGGGAGAATGCTAGAAGAGGCTGATAATTGTCGGTGTCTTAAAGGCTCTTGGCCACTGGGGAACAACACAAATCCCACCTGTGGGAGGCCCTGAGGGTCAGCCCGGAACTGATAGAGGCAGGTGGCACTTCTTGATAGGCGTGGTGGCAGAGAAATCCTAGAAGTTGCAACTGCACCCCTCCTCGTCTGGAGTGGTGGAGGAGGGGAAAGCATCCTGGGCCCTGCTCCCCAGCTGTCCGAAGCAAATCAACTGGAGTCCATCTGGCTGTCCCCACCGGCCCAGGCGTGCTTCCCATGCTGGGACATCGATGCTGTTGGGCCCTGGCTGAGTCCTCAGCGGGCCCAGCTGAATCTGTGTTCTGCCTGGGCACATCACAGCTGAGCGGGGGGCAGGGGGGTGCTAAGAGCACCAGGCAGACACCCATCATACTGCCCTGTATTCTCCTACGCCCTGTGGTGATGGTGGCCACATGCTCTCCGGCAAGCACCATCGAGGGCCATTTCCACAGGCATACCTTGCTCTCTTTCCAGGTTCGCCCGTCCTTCATCATCATCTTCATCAATGCACAGTGTTCCCTGCTACATTAGGAAGGTACTATGGGTTATGTAAAGGCTTGAGAGAAATCTTTGCTTATACTTTATATTTTGCTTTTATTTTCTAAGCCTTCAGTTCTAGAGTCCAACTCTTGGGGGTCCAGCATCCTTTAAGACCCTGAAACCATAAGCTTCAGGAGCACCCAGACCCTTACTCCTAGGCCCTGTGGACTTGGTTTATCTGTGATTCAAGGCAGAGCCTCCTTCCCTAAATAGAGGGCTCTACTCACCAGAAGGAACAGTTAGGGGATGGATGATGAATTTTCTTCTAAGTTCCTGCCCTCAGCTCTGGCAGGAGAGCTGGGGGCAAGGACCCAGCCTCTTTGATAGTAATTCAGGTGGGGATTAGGATCCCAGCAGCCTCTTGCCCCTTCCAGCCTGAGCTCCTCACTCCTAGCTGAGCCCAAAGTGCAGCCTCCTTAAATCCGTCCGTGGCAGTGCCTCCTCGTTCCTGCCACCTCCCTCAGCCTTCCCTCTTCCCACGCACCACGTTGTGTAAATATTTACACCCCCGGGCTGGCAGGAATCTTTCTCCAGCTGCTTCCCTGGTCTCTGGGAGAGCTTGTTCTCTCACCCAGCAGCTGCAGCAGATCTGGTTGCCTTTGGTCAGACAAGGGCAGGCCCTGGTTTGGGGGCCCACTGTGCCCCCAGGGTGGGAGGTGCAGTTGGCGGGAGAAGCTCAGCACTGAAGGAGTCACAGGGCTATGGCAAAGACCCACCCTATCTCCCCTGCCGGCTGTCCACATGGCGACCCTCCAAGTGTTGTCTCATCCCTGCTCCGGCTGGGGAGGTCCCTGCTTCTCAATGGAACAGCTCCCCAGAGTGGGATCTGCTGCACCCCAGGCCTTGCTAAGGAGTAGTGTTGGATAATTCCAAAGCAAACCGGCTGATGCTAGCACAAAATAGTACCTTAGTTTCCTTGCGAGCACTTTACAGCTTTCTATAATAGTATGTGCCATGCCCTTGATCTGTCCTGAAGATGACCCCCCGGTTTAGAGCAAGAACCCCCTGGAGAATCTTCACATTGGGGCTCTTCCCAGCTTCTGGCCCAGGCCACCCTCCTTCCCACCATCCCTGTCAGTCCTTCACCTCAGAGCTAGGGAGTGGAGAGGACAGATGCTCCTTTCCCCATTTTCCTTGGTGACCTAGCCCAGGAACCAAACTGGCATTTGGGTTCCCATGAGCTAGGCACTGTGCAAGGTACCTCCCCATATCCTCACATAATTATTCAAATCTCCCGCCCAGCAGATTTCTTGGCTTCCTCAAATGTCTCTGTCTGCCCTCAGACAGCGACAGCCGCACAGCAGCAAGCTCCCACACACCAAGCCCAGTCTAGTCCTTTTGAGTTCATTCGGGAACCTCTGAGAGCCTGCCAAAGACTAGATATTGATCTCACTCCTCACAGTGGGTGCAGCTTATCTGCCACCACCTCCCCTTCCTGTGCCTCGGTTTCCCCCATATCTGTGGGAGGTGATTAACCTGCACTCCATAAAGCATCCCAAATTTGGCAAAACACAGGTTTTTAAAAAAGCAGCATGGCAGTTTCAAACCCTTTTTGTAGTTACGGTGGTGGTGGTAGGGGTGAAAGAGGAGATTGCTCAGGTATCGGGGACGAAGGAGACTGTGTGTTCGGGGCTTTGGAGAGGCTGAGGAGAAGGCGGACAGGGCTAAAAAGGCCTGGCTTTTGTAGCTAACAAGTCCTAAAATTCTAGTTGTAGACCCATTGGGGGTGGTGGGTGTGCAGGATCGGGTAGAGGGTCCTGATGGGGGCCAGGGACAAAGGTCCCAGTCTCCCAGCACCCGCACTCGTACCCAAAAGAAAGCAAACATTTGATCCCTCCCACTCCTCCCCTCGCTCTCCCCTCCCTTCTTAGAATGGGAGAAAAGCAGACGTCAAAGATGTCAGGATGTGACTGCAGACAAAGGCTCAGCACAGTGCTTGGTATTCAGTGGGTACAGGTAACGTGTAGGGAAAGGTGGGCCGCTGCAGCTTGGAAGCCACGCAGCTGTGAGACGCTCCTGCTGCCTGCCTACCTCTCCATACCCCCAAAGTAAAACAAAACCCAAATAAAAGCCTGACCTGGCAGATATTAATACTACAGAGCCAGGGCTGGTGTGCAAGCAGCCGCCCTCTTCTGTTTCTATAAGCAGCTGAAATAAATTTAGCGAAACAACCCCACCCGTCTGAGGGCCTAGGATTTCAGAGCAGTGGGATTCCCTACCCAGAAAGCCCCTGTTTTTCAGCACTGAGAGCTTTTTGTTTAAATTCCCTTTGGGAATGGAATGCTCTCAATCTAAAATAATTATTTTACTGCCGTCATCTATTCCTCATAGATAAATGCTTTGACACAGTATGGCTTGCTAGAAAGCTGATCTACAAAGGCTCTGCAGCTCAAAATATGGGGCCAATGCCGAGTTGGATCTGCTGGGGTACTTATTGTAAGATTATTCTTTGTAAAGTCTGTGCATGTTCAGCCAAGTCCCTCTATCGTCTGTCATACAGAACAGTGGCTGTGGCTGGTTAAGTTAGCAAAGTAGAGAAGTACAAAAATCTTCATTTTTTTCCCCACAAGTTCTTATGGAGAGCCTACTATGTGCTAAGCACTATGCCAGGTACTAGCAGTTGAATTGAGGGCAGAGAGAGCCTGCTTTCATGGAGCATATATCCTAGTGGGAAGAAGATGTTAAAAAGTTAAATGACTACAAAAACTGGCAACTAACATCATATTTAATAATGAAAGACTGAATGCTAAGGTTGAGAACAAAGTAAGAGCATCTACTCTCACCATTCCTACTTGATATCATACTGGAAGTCCTAGATAAGGCAATACAACAATGAAATGAAATATAATGCATAAGTTTGAAAAGGAAGAAATTAAGTTATCCCTATTCACAGACAATATGCTTGTCTACATTAAAAACAAAACCCCCCAAAACCTCCAAAAAACTGACCCAAAAAATCCTCTTACAATTAAAGTGACTTTTGTAAGATCACAGGAGACAACACAAAAACACATAAAAATAAAAAAAACACAAAAAAATCAACTGTATTTCTATAAACTAATGAAATATTGCAAACTAAGATTTTTTAAAAGTACAATAGCTCTAAAAAATAGGAAATATTAGGTATAAATCTAACAAAACCTATATTGGATCAGTGTGCTAAAAACTATAAAACACTGATTAAAGAAACCAAAGAAGCCCTAAATAAACAGACATACCATGTTCATGGATTAGAAGACTCAACATAGTAATTCTCCCTGAATTAACATATACATTTAATGCATTTCCAATAAAAATCTCAGTAGAATTTTTTATAGATATATATAAGCTAATTCTGAAATTTATATGAAAAGGCAAAGGAATTAGAATAGCTATACCAATTTCAAAAAATAAGAAAAAAGTTGGAGGTATTATACCACTTGATTTTAAGAGTTACTATAATGCTACAATAATTGACAGTGTGATATTGATGAAGGGATGGGCACACAGATCAATGGATCAATGGAACAGAATAAAGAGATACATATAAATATGGCCATTTGACTTTTGGGAAGGTATAAAGGCAATTCAACGGAGAAATCATAGTCTTTTCAACAAATAGTGTTGGGATTGGATATCCGCAGGCAAAAAATGAACCTCAATTTAAATTTTATATAAATACTAACTCAAAATGGATCACCAGTCTGAATGTGAAACATAAAATGATTAGAAGAGGATTCTAGGAAGATGGTAGAGTAGGAAACACCTACTTTTAGGGGAGGATTCTAGGAAGACAGCAGAGTGGGAGGCATCAGGAGTCTGTCTCTCTAGAAAACAATTGCACTGGCAGAATTCATCTAATGTTACTATTTTAGAACTCCGAAGTCTACTGATGGCTTGCAACTTCCATGGGGAAGCTTGGACAGTAAACTGTGGTTAATTTTGGTCAATTTCATATCTTAGCACAGTAGCAGCTACTCGTCCTTCACCCCCAGCCCTATGCAGGCTACTGTGTACATGTTCCTGGAGCAGCTTGCACACAGCTTGCAGGAGCCAGGGTGGGCAAAAAGGATCATATCCTCCAAATATCAGGGATCTGTGCTCTGATTGCTGATTGCTGTTTTGGATCACAGGGGTGGAGACAATGATGCAGGTAGCCATTGTTACTATACCTACCCCCAAGGTTGCAAGCCCCTACCCCTCCACTGAAGTGACTTCCAGGGAATTTAAAAGACTGGAGCCCTTTTAAAAAAATCCCTTCTTTATTTCTCTCTTATTGCTCTCTTGGGAGCCAGACATTAAAGACTAGGACATTCAAAAAACATTGCATATACAGGGAAAGTTAGAAAGTGCCCACACATGCCCAGGGAAAGGCACAGGTTCAGAAAAGACCTCAGAAGACCTTAAGTTTACATCTCAGGCTGATCCTTGGCACAGAGACAGCCTACAACATTAATTTTAAAACACAAACACAATAACTAGTAAACCCTGGTGAAAGGGGAAAATCTGATTTCCAGAATTACCACATTATTAGACTGAAATGTCCAATTTTCAACAACAAAATCACAATACATACAAAGAAACAGGAAAGCATGATCCATTCAAAAAATAAATCAACAGAAACTGTTCTTGAAGAAGAAATGGTGGCAGATCTACTAGACAAAGACTTTAAAGCAACTGTCTTAAAAATGCTCAAAGATCTAAAGGAAAATATGGAGATAGTCAAGAAAGAGATGTATAAACAAATGGGAATAAAAATAAAGAGATGGAAAACCTGAAAGGAAACCAAAAAGAAATTCTGGAGCTGAAAAGTACAATAACTAAAATGAAAAATTCACTAGAGAGATTCAAAGGCAATTTTGCACAGGCAGAAAAAAGAATCAGCAAACTTTAAGATAGGAGAATGGGGGCCGAGCATGGTGGCTCACACCCATAATCCTAGCACTCTGGGAGGCCAAGGCAGGAGGATCGTTCAAGGTCAGGAGTTCAAGACCAGCCTGAGCAAGAGCGAGACTCCTATTTCTAAAAAATAGAAAGAAATTAGCCAGACAACTAAAAATATATATAAAAAAAATTAGCCAGCATGGTAGCGCATGCCTGTAGTCCTAGCTACTTGAGAGGCTGAGGCAGGAGGATCGCTTGAGCCCGGGAGTTTGAAGTTGCTGTGAGCTAGGCTGATGTCACGGCACTCTAGCCCGGGCAACAGAGCAAGACTTGGTCTCAGAAAAAAAAAAAAAAAAAATAAGAGAATGGACATTATCAAGTCTAAGGAACAGAAAGGAAAAAGATTGGAGGGTATAGAGCCTAAGGGACCTGTGGGACACCCTCAAACTGACCAACATACAGATTCTGGGAATCTCAGAAGGAGAAGAAAAAGAGAAAGGAGAAGAGAGAACATTTGAAGAAATAATGGCTCAAAGCTTCCCAAATTGAAGAAAGACATGACCATAAACATCTGAGAAGTTCAACAAACTCCAAGTAAGATGAATCAAAGAAACCCACACCAGGACACATTATAAGCCGAAAAAGAGAATCTTCAAAGCCGCAAGAAA